>JAJLTN010000083.1:0-40477 GCA_030568215.1 Lipomyces kockii
CTATCTTCACATGAGAGACTTGAGAATAACCTCATGTGAAGAATCACTTCTTGTTGAGGATTAGACACAAATCATACGTTTACACAGTATTCATGTGTATATATAGAGATCATAATTACCCTGGATACGATAGTTGATTAAGAAATCAGACTACGGATATCCAACAACCCCTTTCAAATAAGTTCTAGTCGAACTTACCTTTCACTGTGCCTTACTCTATAGCGCTATCAATTTTTTCATTTGAATGCCATCAAAGTGGATGACTTTGTCCCGTACAATTGGCTGAGCGACGAAATCCTGAGACGGTCGCCTGTCAACTTTCTACCGCCTCAGATATTCATGGAAGATATGTCTGACGCCATCCTTATAACTACACTCGACAGACTGGAGGACACCTTTGAAGTTGAGGAATATTGACGCCATCGATGGTTGCTGTTGCGGACTAAATGCTGATAAATATCAGCTGACACAATAGTTAGTACAGGTTTTCACTGATTGTGGGTTGTGACACTCATTTTACGGTTGTCGGGCAGCTAAAGAACATATCCGGCGTTGTAATGTATGAATTATTCCATTTGGGCACGAAATAACCCTTTCGTGTTGTGGGCGTTGGGCGGATGTCTGGACGGGTTCGTGGCTGAGGCGGACGAGGTAATCGATCTTGGACTATCAAGAAAGATAAACTGGGAAGGACGCGATGACATCACATTCGACGGCGAATACCGGTTATTCTTTTTGGATGCGCCTATAGGCACAGGAAAACGCATTGCGGTACGTGAGTATCTCAGGGTCCAACCTAGGCTCAGGGTCATTTCTATCACATTTCGTCAGTCGCTGGCAAGATACTTGTCCAAAGAACTCGGTTCTAAAATGTTATTTGGACAAGGATTTAGGGGACCCAGAAACAGATCGTCGCCGGTGTGTGATATGCCTTGATAGCATTGCGAAACTCCAACAGAAGTTTGAGCCCACGTACGACCTCGTAGTGATCGACGAGCGCGTCTTCGTGCAATACCACTTTCTTGGGGGCACTATTACAACGACGCTACCTGCCGTGCTAGCCGCTTTCACCAAGATCGTGACTGAGTCGCCGAGACTGATCGCCATGCAGCATCGCATTTCTGAGACGTCGATCGCGATTTATATGGATTGCATGGGCCTCACTGCTGGTGCCCCGAGCATCGTCAAGCTCAAGGTGAATTCTCCGGTAGTCCTGCATCCTATGCATGTTCTCACGTCACGGAATGGGTGCAGAACGCTGATGGCGCATCTGCTAAGCTGTTATGTCAGATGGTTCGACCCAGCCGAGAACAGAATCGATATGTCGATAATAGTCTTCACGACGCGCGCATGTCATGCAGCATTGTTGGTAACCATGCTAAGTAAAGAAGTCAAGGATCGGTTCGGGGAGGAAGCAATGGGCCGCATTAAAGGCATCTGGGCAGGCGTTCAGGACAACGATTGGGACACGGAATTCCTGGCGTTTCATAACTCCAAAGTGGAAGAAGTTGACGTACTCATAACAACAAGCGTACTCCAGGAACGACACAGCCTCGACCGATACTTCAAGATCTCGTTCGACTTCCTGTTTGAAGGAGTCCTCTCCTTCAGGGAGGAACTACAATTCACGTCACGATTGCGATATATTGGTCGAGATGATATGGCGGAGTACAAATTCGGTTGCCTAGTGGGAGAGCTGACTCACGCAGAGCGGGTTAACGCCGAATCCGGCTTGATCTGGAGCAAGGGGGACGCTCAAGCGACCGCTCAGTGAGGTCAATCCTTCACGAATATCGTAAAAAGCATATATGGCCCGATGAGGTCGGAGCTATCCGACACCACAAACCGACATTATTGGCTGCTGCATAAAACTGAATACCGACTCAGTCAGGTCCCGACAATTATATTTCAAATTCACCGCAAGCGCTTGACACTGTCGGGGCAGTCATGACCGAATAGCCAAATAAGGTTACAGAGATACAACGCGACCGCCGTTTAGCGCAGAGATAATATTAAGTTGGGAACGAACCATCAGATAAGCAAATTACCCTAGCCCTGAATCTCCGGTTGCCCGTTCCTCTGATTACTGGACTACTATTAAACTGCCGTCAACTAGGTTAGGTTCAAGGGCATTCGTTGATGATATATTCACGCTCATGTCGACCATCCCACTCGGCATCTTGCTACACCATCTACTTCTTCCAACCTGTCCACTTCATCGACAACGCAATGGCAATTACCGGTAGAATGCTAATAACCTCGCTTACACCGGCCCACGCAGGTCCGATTCTGACGTTCACAAAAGCGCCGGACACTGCCAACACAGCAAAAAAATTATAGACACAGACCCAACTAATGCCAACAATCACACGACGATTAATCTGCTTCGAGAGATCCAAAAGCTTAATGACGCCTGACACTTCGTTATTGAGAACACAGGCGTCGGCGGCGGCTACGGTGATGCCTTCTTTCGTCATGCTGAGGCCGATATCCGCCTGTGCGAGAGCGATAGCATCATTGGCACCATCCCCGCAGAATAGGACTTTGGATCCCGAAGATTTAAGTGCCTCTATGTACTCGTTCTTGCCTTCGGGTGACATTTCAGCTGAGTAGCGAGAAATCCCGAGGTCGCGACAAAGCTTCTCAACAGCCGGACGCGTGTCACCGGATAACACATGAATCGTGATACCGCGAGCACGTAGAGCATCCAAGACTGGTCGACAGTCTTCACGTATCATTGATGTGATTCCCATTATTGCCAAGGTAGGACCGTTCTTGACTCCGACGCAGAAAAGCGTGAAGCCAGAGTCATGGAGCTGAGCGACGCGAGAATCGGTAGAAGGGATGCCCACAAATGACGGCTTACCGCACAAAATAGTGATGGATTTTCCGTTCTCGGGTTCGTAAGTCGTTGCCATGCCCGAGCCAACGATATTCTCAGTTTCGCCGACAATCGCCAATGTATCGCCAAATTTAATCAGATAATTCGACACAGCACGGGAGATAGGATGGCAATTCGCACTGACAATAGTGCGGATAATGTCACGGACTGCATACTCGGTCGACTCGTTGAACCAACAATACTGTACGCTCAATTGATCGGTAGTCAAAGTTCCCGTCTTGTCAAACACGACCTGATTAATCTTGCTAGCAATAGTCGTTGGATTCGCGGACTTGAGCAGGACACCATAAGAACGCTTTCCGGCAGCAACACCCATCGATAATACGAGAGGGATGACCAGAACCAATGCACAAGGGCACGAGACTGCGAGTGTTGCGATGGCGTAAGTGATGGCCGTCGATATGGCCTTTCCGGCACCTTGGTGTCGAACTCGTGTGCTCACTAGCGTCCAGATCATGAAGACAACGCAACTAACACAAAGCATAACCGGGATTAAATATTTAGCAACCAGTTCGACAATATCGCTGGATCGCGTGCGGAAAGAAGTCACGGAGTCGACGAGAATCTTTATGTTCGAAACCGAGTTTTCCGGAACAAGACGAGTGGCACGGAAAACCACCGAGCCCGATACGAGATTCGCACCAGAAAGAACTTCCTGACCGCGTTTCTTCAGGATCGGAAGTGATTCACCGTTGATATGCGACTCCTGAAACTCACCTAGTCCTGACACAATAATTCCATCGGTGACTGCCTGATCACCGGCATCTAAGACGACGCGATCCCCATACTGAAGAAGCGATGCAGGTATTGCTTCATTATCAAATTGCTGAAGCTTCATGGTCGTCGGTTGGACGATATCGAACTTCACTTGGTCTGCAGCAACTCGACGAATAAATTCGGTCACCATTTTGCCAAAAAGAACGAACGTAAGCAAGAGCGATGATGATTCGAAAATCTCCTCTTCGTCCAAAAGCATCCCACGACGATGGAGAGCAAAAACGATGAGCGAGTACAAGTATGCGACCGAAGTAGACAACGCGACCAAACAGTCCGAGTCGAGATCATAGCCATGAACAAGAGTGTAATAAACTGACACGTATATCTTTCTCGCACAAACAATCTGAACTGTAGTAGCAAATACTAGACATACTATTGCGCGCGACACATCCATGGAGGCTTTGAATGGACCCCAGGATAGCACTAATATAGGGATTGTAAGTAGCATTGCAACGAGAAAAGAGCTATAAAGTTGCTTTGTCTCGTTGTCGATGGTCGCGCCAAATATTTTCCTACTTGCTTCCTCATCAGAAGAAAGGATAGGCAAAATATGGCTAATTTCAAGTCCCAGAGCCGTCATTTTGTCCCTGGCACTGACTGTACCCGGGTCGTATACCACTTTCCAGGTATTATCGGGTAGTATCTCGACACCGTCACCATCGCAACGTTTCCCAGAGATAAAATGGAATGCCTCGTCAGCTCTACGTAAGACGGTGGCCTTAAATCCTGTCATGCGCTGTAAATCGGCACAGATCTGCTTCGGAGTTATTAAAGTAGGATAGTATTCGACTTGTCCTTTTTCGAACAAGAAACTCACTGACGCACTAGCGACTCCTATAACTTTGTCGAGGGAACGAGCTGCTTTCTTTTCGCAGGAGGAGCAAGTCATACCCTTGATTGACATCGACAATTTCTCAAGAACCAGCTCACGCTCCGGGTCATCGTGAGCGACGTAATGTACGGACAGAAAATCCGATGCCTCTTTTCTGATATGATGCAGATCATGGTCCTGACTGGGATGATGAAGGCGATGATTGTGGGGGTCAATTTGCCCATGCGTACGTTGAATTTTGCTATGATGGAGTCGACCAAACTTCTGATGCCCGGGAAGTACAACACTGTTAGCTGAGCGAGATAAATATTGTCGCCCAGTAGAGAACGTATCGGCGTTGTCTCTGCAACAGGATGCAGACATCTCTAGTTGCTCCATGAGGGTGCAGATACAACGCCAAAGAATCTCGCGTTTTTCGGCAAGGAAGGAAGAGTAGTGATTAGAAATGGATTCATGGGTAGCACAAATGTCTTCGAAACGTCAGATCGCAGATAAAACTTGACATTAAATTGAGCTTACCGCCAGTCTCCTTATGGCACTCCTTCTCGCAAAGTGCTTTGGCAAAGCGGAACACACATTGCTCTAAAATAATTAGCATTGACCATACACGTACAGTAAATAACACGTACCATCACAAGAGCAATTATCTTTCTCCTTGCCTCTGGAGGGTGAGGGTCTAAATCTCAATACCTGATGTTTAACTGGACCTCCCAAGTCGGGAAGGCAACAGGTCACTAGATCGGCATCGCTGGAACTGTGTGAGGATTGAGCATCATCATCAGAACCGCAACATTTACTGGGCACAATGGAAGACTGGACTTGCTCCTCCTCCTCTGGATGTTCAATTCCGTCAGCATGATCTTTCTCATCTTGTTCCACACAACCAACACCATCGCCTTCGCAGCAGTCATCTTGATCTCTCTTGCAGCACTCGTCATCATCATCGCAGCCATTGTCGTCAGAATCACAGCAATCCTCTTTCTTGTCGCTGCAGCATTCCTCGTCACCGCAGCAGGGACCGCCACAACCTCCGCAGCTGCCGGTCTCATCATCATTGCGGCACTCGTCATCATGGTCGCGGCATTGGCCTTCAGTATCACAGGATTCCTTTTTATCCTCGCGGCAGCATCCATCATCACGAATGAGGCCAAAAGCGTGTTGGTATGATTCTTGATTTTCGTGAAAACTCAAGGGTGCCCCCGCCTCTGTGTCATATGCAATCTTGTCGGTATCCATGCTGGCCCGTGTTTGGGATTGGGGAAGGACTGTTCGAAACCAAAAGCCAGGGCAGCTAGTTAAGTACGATGCTAAAGCCGGTTAGCAAGCAAAATCCCATTGATGTTTCATAACGACACGTCGGACGTCGGCTGGACCGGAGACATGAATGAAGGCTTAGGCCCCGAATATCAATCTTGTCGGCTCTGAGACCCCTAACCGCATGAACTCCGGTGAGCTGGCTTCACAGCTCCAATATGCTGCTAGTAATGTTGGGAATAAACTACGTCCGCCGGCATGTGACTGTGCGAGGTCAGGGTAATTAGCGCGTTCGGGACGCGTTCAGGGACAGGGCTTCTGTATACTCTAAACACGCGTCGCAACCGTAGCAAACATGCATCAAGCGTATGCCACATTGGCAAACATATCTGGTTGACCATTTATTTACTAATTGTTACTAGAAAATACGTTTTTGCGATGCACAAGTCAACTGCCAAAGGTAACCTATCGAATGAGAAAAATCCGCCAAACGCACAAAACAATCACATGGTAATCCACCACGAGGCGCCTAACAGCATAATCAACAGCAGACTTACTATTTCGTCTCCAGCACGATCGCCAGTACTGCGCTCATTGCCGTCAGACACGTTTTCTGATGCTGACGACTCTGATGGCCGAGACGACTGTGACGACTCTGATGGCCGAGACGACTGTGACGAATCTGATGACTGAGACGACTCTGATGGCTGAGACGACTGTGACGACTGTGACGACTCTGAAGACTGTGACCGCTCTGACGGCTGAGACGACTCGGACGACGCGAACAACTGTGACGTCTCGGACGGCTGTGACGACTCTGACGATTCTGACAATTCTGACGATTCTGACAATTTTGACGAATCCGACAACTCTGACGATCCTGACGACTCTGACGACGGCAGTATGCTTCCCGTATATGGTGCAGGAAATTGCTTGATTAGCAGGTTCTGGACGGTTTCCAAAGCTGACATTTGCTGGCCCAGACCTGATGTACTATCCCATCCATTTTCCAGCCAGGACGTGCCGCAAGTAACACCGTCGTTGCCACCCGTGCAAGACTGTGCGACACCATTGACAATAGTGTTGGTTAAGTGCGCATAAATCCTGTCATATGTCCAGGGTGCAAGGATGGCGGTCAATCCCATAAATCGCGACAAATATGCCTTGAACGACTGCATATCTGTGTTACATTTCTGGGTAGGTTCGCATGCGACCTCGTGCATTACACCGCCGCTCTCGCTATCGAAAAAGACCTGGAGGCCATTAAGAACATTCTCAGTTCTATCGCCCCACAGACTTGACTGTGTAAAATTATACAAATAAGCCGAGCCTGCAAGGAAACATGCTGCGTTGTAGGACCACTGGTATGTCGTAATGAGTGTGCAATTGTCTGTCACGCTCGCACCGTCATAAAAGTAGTAGTATTCGGTATCTAAAAGACCGACGCCTTCGATCCAATTCCATATCCGCCCTGCCCAATCAACGTACGCAATGTTTCCAGTATATCGCGCCAGTCTCGCCGCCAGTAAAAACAATCCTGCGTTGGAGATTGTATTTTTATAGTCATAGCCGTTATTGGACTCGAAGATCTGCCACCGCAGGCCGCCATTACATGTCGACGTATCCCATCGCTCGGCAATCGACCAAAATACGGCTTCAGAGAGCTCGCGCCATTGCGGCTGACCGTAAGGCGGACTCGTAAAGTTTCGCTCTGCAGCAGCCATAACCGCAAATCCCCAGAATGCCTGGTCGTCGTTACCTTCAGTCGTGACTTCCGACTCTGGCATGTAATTGTTATTCGGGCCGACATTAGCTAGTAATGCTTCGGTTACGATTTGATTAAAAGTTGTGTCTCCAGTATAAAACCAATAGTCGATAAGAGAACCCCAAGCAGCGCCAGCCTCCCACCAATAGTACGGCCACGTGAACTTTCCCGGTGTTCCGTCGGTCTGATTCCCGTTGTAGTAGTCCATAATGCCTTGTGCGAACACCCGTGCCGCCTGCTTAATCGAGTCTATGTGATGTCGTCGTTAGATATTTGTCTATCTGGACCTTAGCAACAATGAATATCCACCAGCATCGTTCACATCGATGTCAATAGCACGCGCGAGGTCAAGAAGAGTGCTGAGAAGGAGAACAAAGGAACACCATGACAACTTGCAAAAGCGAGCCATTGTAAAGCGAACACAACGACTAAAATATTGGGGAAGTGTGGATCGTTCTACGACCAATACGTGCTTGGACCGGACTACGACCACGACAGTTGAAGCAGAACCTGGTGTAGCAGAATATTGGAATGCGGGCTAGAAGTCGCTGGGAGATATTTTTGGTGTGAATCTCCGCCTTTATTATCACGGTTAAGCTTAAAGCGTCACATCTGGACCGGCTGTCAGCTGAAAACGGCCTATATGTTCAGGTTTTCACATGTGCATATTGCGCCGCAAATCGTACCTGAATTGGCTGTGAAATGAAGTCATCGCAAAAGGCTTGACGCAGCCACTCCTTAGACCTCACAAAGATATATGGCAATCATCATATCAGTGGTCCCAGTCTTCTAGCCGAGGTGCGATTTAAACGCTTATCTTTAATTATGTGCTCCGATTGAAAATGGGGATTAAATAATGATTGTAGCATCCAAGGCTCAGTTTGACAATTTTGTTTGACAATTTTGGTACATTACTGTTAAATTTGACCAGGGCTTGACTGCTCTCATTATTATATATTTGGTCTCTAGAACTAAAGACCGACGTTCAGTGCCCAATTTACACATGATATGTCACAATTAGCGCTCATTACAGCTATCTTTTGTCAATGCCGTCAGGACTATCATACAATGAAGTGCGCTCCGGCAATGCCGTTTCCAGATTATGCCATTGAAATTAAGCGATCGAAGCGAGCTTGAACCCTGTATAGCAATTATTGGGCCACATTATTGTGGTTCGAGGAGTGTTGGCTAGTTGAAAAAGAAGAATAAGGGTGTTGTACTGGCTGGCAAAGGGTCTTACTGCACGGTCGCTCATTGTTTTTGTCCTGAACGGCTCCCATGTGGCCGCTCTGCACATCTCTTGGTCATCTCAATCCTCTGGAGGTCGACGTCCGCGCGTTCAAATTTTCCTTGTTCCCACACAAAGTCCAATCAGCCTTCTGAAAACCTGCCCTCTAGTTGTCAGTACGCATCAGGAAAACCTCAATCCCACAAGGCCACCAGATCAGCGTAATTAATTCCAGCATGCATCTCACTGGCGCCGATCCCGTAGATCGAATTTCATCTCAGTTGAGCTTCTCTTCTCGTCGTACTGTTGAGCAATGTGACCCAACGACCACCCTTGTTCTGCCGTAGCGTACCGAGGCTAGCATCTTATTACACCTGAACGAGAGCTTCTTAGATAACTCCAATCTGACAGAGCCACACATAGGAAGACAAAGAAAGACAGTTTACCTAACCCAGTCTCATTGGTTTCTTTCAAATTTAAGTGTCTCATGGCTCTACTAGCATAATTTATCTGGTCATTTAAATTGGAACAGTCCGTCCGAATCCATTTCGTCGGCGTCGGCGATATATATTAAGCACGATGTCAGCTGTGTCGAAGCATACATCTCCAGTACCGGAAGAGCGCGTTCTGTCTGATTATAACGAGGCACTCAAACTTCTGAAGGAAAATCCAGCAGAGAAGAGATTAGACGTTCAACTACCTTATCCCAAGTATTTGGAACTGGAAGAAGAATTTTCAAGACATAAACTGCACAAGGATATTTCAGATGACCAGAGGTATCAGCAAACTAGGCATGCTATTATTTGGTCAGAAGATAACTGACAGTGTTGATATTTTAGATACCCATACTTGGAATACAATAGTCTCACCTAAACGGTTACTGTGATGACCGTTCCTGATAGTTTCCACGAAGTTGCAGTATATAATATTAATTCAACGATCATTGAATTCGCCAATTCATATCTCTCTGAGCATGCACCAGCATTAAGACGTATTCTGCTTTTGGGATCTACCACCACGTCTGACTTTGAAAGTCAGTGTACGAACAGCTCGTAACAGCCGGATGGCGGAATCGTCTATGGGGCTCGCGGTGCAGAAAGTGAAGTGATTGAGGTTGGGATTAGTCAGAGCTATCGGTCGCTTTGTGATGCCAAAGACATGTGGATCAATGGTCATCATGTTAAAGTCTGTGTGCTTGTATGCTCATCATGTTAAAGTCTGTGTGCTTGTATGCTCATCATGTTAAAGTCTGTGTGCTTGTATGCATTAACCGTGGTGTTTAACAATCCTACCACGGCGATTGAGGACGTCGAAGATTTGCGAACAGAAATGACATCTATGGCACAGAGCACAGCTGAACTCGTGGGAGGGTACATCACGCCAGGTTACTACGGTCCAATTGTCTACCGAGGACATAAATGGGCTGAGGAACTGCATGAGGCTTTCATTGAAGTCTGGCGTGCTGGTGGGAGCAGCCCTGAAAGATTTGTGAGCAAATATCGTCGGATTGACTTGTCGGCCAATCTTTTCTCACATGAATGTTATGTTTAGGGACTGATACAAGGGGGGTCGCCTGCGCCAATCTCCCGTCAACACTTGGAATCAAGATAAGTGATCTGGTTCCAGACGCTGTCTGGGAAGTTTCTAGTGTCCCGAATAGTGAGATCCCTTTTAGAGGCGCCATATTTGTGGAGTCTCTTATCGATGCCAGATGTCAGACTGCGAAAGAAAGATGTTTGCAGGTTCATCAAGCAGAATAATTGAATTTGGCTAAATTGTTTAATGCTGAAAATGACATTTAGGCAACCGCCACTTTCAGGAAGTTAATGATTGCTGTAGTTAGTACTTAGACGTTATAATAAATTTATCCACAGTCAAGATCTTCGTGATCAAAATACCACCATGACATTATGACAACTTCACGCTGAATATATAAAGTCGGGAATATCCATTCCGGACAATCAGAGGTATTAGCCTAGATATGCATCATCGCCCTTTTCGAAATTAGCTGAAAAATTTCGATGTTGTCGTATCGATACTTGTCGACCTTATTTACTCCATACTACCAGGCTACAGGTAACAACCATCACCCATACACATCGCCCACTCTCCTCAGCAGCTGTTTCCCATACTAAATTTCTTGGCGTTTTCGCGACGCTTCACTACTGGTGATCACCGTTAATTTCTTCATGACTTCCGATGAGAAACAGCCTGCCAGAAAGGTTAGCAGTAATATCGTTCGTGAAAGGCCATATGCTCACATTCATGTCAATTTAGTGGCTGATTAAGGACGGCACTCCTACAACCCTCTTCCTAAGACGGTTGGGCTTAAGGTAAGTGATTTCTTTCCAGAAAATGAATGGACCGCCTTCAAAATCTCGGATAGTAATGTTTATTTCCGTCGCTACCTTCTCAAGTGCATAGTAGGGCCAATAGAATTAACAGCAAGGACGAGATTTGTTTCCTTTCTGAACTATTCGGGTGTGAGCAAGGGCTAGGCTACTTTTTACAGAAATTTATCAAAGCATTTGTAGCATCATAATTAGTTATGTCACACACTTATTCTTATTGTAATGATTATCGGCAGTCCAACGTAGATGCGATGTTATTATTGGACATTCCCTAATAGATGTAGTGCCAGGGCTCATGCCTGACTTGAGGCTTCTGGGTCGCCTCGTGGAGACTCGTGGCACCTCGTTTCGGGTATTTGTGTTTTTCTGTTTACATCAGGCTGGGAGGAATATAAAAGAGCTTAGATCCCCTGGTGTACGTCACAATAAAATATTCTAAAACAGTTCCATTACGTTTAAGAAGCAGGATATGGTTCGCCTTGGATGTAGAAAGCGGTGCTACTTGCTTTAAATTGAGACCGGTACCGCTAAATATTCTGAGACCTTCACCTTCACGAGGTCATCCGATCAGTTGGAGAGGATTAACGAACAATTCAATGACAGATTTCCAGCGGCCCCTGCGATCCTCCATTAACAAACCCACCCGTGTCACCCTCGCTAAGATACCCCTGAAGACATTACCCCTGAGTGTGGCGTCAGGTCATAATGAATGGTCTTTGGGCGACCTAATTTCCTCTATACTCTGGCCAGGGCACAATTAGCAAAGTATCTCGGTACTGTCACAATGGTGACTACCTGGCGGGTCCAGTCGTAAAATAGTCGAGGATACCTGTGCTAAATGTTGGCACGCCTGATCTCTATCCTTCAGAATCACATTACATACGGATCATCTTCTTCATCCTTCATGAATTCCGCCTTGAGGTTATCATACGAACTAGAGCCGATCTCAAATACAAATTCGTACTCTTTATCCGTCTCGTTTACAAAATAAGTTCGCGTATTTGGTGAACACGAAGTCCTCATTGTTGCATATTGCCAAAACAAACGAAGAGGCCACTCCAATCGAGGATTCCTTAACGACTCCGATAGCTGTACGTTTTGAACCCTGCGCTCCATAGCTGCGTCCGTAAGGCGTTATATTCAAGGTAGTGGTCGAAGCGTTGCGAGGTTGCTGACACGATGTCTGGCTGCGATAGATCGGCGAGGCTCGCCGGATTAGGTAACCATTCTGCACAGATTGTGGGCACGTTCAGTTCCAGTGTTCAGTTTTCAGATTAGATCTCCGAGCAGGAAACTTCAACAAAGGTAGTAAAGAGCAGTGTCGATTTGAGTTTACTTTACCGTTATGCCTTTCCATTATGATTCTACCTGACAGCAGATTCTGAACAAAACACAGGGCCTAGAGCTACCGCATTTGAACCACAACGGGCATTATTAATGAAATATTGGGCAGCAAGTTTCTGAGTTAGGTCTGTGATCATTGCACTTTGTGGTAACGTTTTAATCAAGACTCAATTTTCAAGCACATTCACGGCTTTCACGAGGCTGTATGCTGACGCGATTCTCGCGTAAGGACTCAGCGTCAGAACTAAGGGGATTGTGTCGCTCCAGGCGCGACTTTAGGTTCAGTTGGTTCTATATCCGTCATAGGTCAATCCCCGTACCCTGTTAATAGTACGGGAACCCTGTGTATTTCCACAACGCTTCCGAAATCTGCTATCATCACTTCTCAGTATGTCCAATCCCACTGGATAATGTCCCGATCCTCTCGTACTCTCCAAATCACGGCCCTACTCCCCTCCTGCATCACTCCCGCTGACATGATCTCTGCCCTCCATGTCCACGAAAATTGTCTCACGCTGCAAGCTCTCACAACGGGCTATAAAGAAGTCCCCACAACCTGTCCCGTCGTCCTCAGCGACCCCTACTTCTCACCAACCGATACCGCACCCATAAAGACGTATGAAGTTACTGAAGGTGTCATCATAATCCCCGGCATCGGTGACTGGGGTAAAAAGTTTATAACATTTCCAGTATGGTTCCAGGACACGCCTTCTGGTCTGAAAACGCGCGCGGATGGCCCTGCGGGAGTCGAGGTGAGGGCGGAATGGCACTTGCAGCCCGGCGTGGCATATGGAGAGGTGGAAGGAGATGGAGACAGGTATATGCAGTGGATGCTGGTGGAGGATGTTACAGTGCAGTGTGCGTGGTGGCTGATTTGGTTTGTGAAGAAGAGCATGGAGCATGCGCATAGGGATATCTGTCGGAAGTTGGTGGAGAAGATGAAGAAAGGGAAGATGGCAGGAGCGGCGCGGGAGGTTAGCTGAGGAATGCTGGTTGTATCTTCTTGTACCCCGAATTGTGTTACAGATCGGCAGCAAAGTTCCGTCAACAAAGTTCCAAATGTGCTGGTAGCCGCATTTTGGCTCGAAAACTGTCATAACCTGACAGACAGTCCTGAAAACAACAATGCAGAAACAGCTTGGCGACATCCCAAATATATTAGCCGGGTCGCCATTTGAGTATGCAAGTCGGCGAAGTACGACAGAAAATGTCATCACTGAGTTGGGATGGCCATGTTGACTCCACTAAATCAATTTCATATATCTCAGCTTTTACTGAACTGAAATTCGAATTGAACTCTATCGTCTCCCCCAGTCTCGATCGAAAGTGGCAATGTTATACGGTTATTGGTGGGCAATAAGGACGAACCGACACTGCTGACTTGCGGGCTAGGCCAGGATTTGTTGTACATCCGTCCGCGCGCTCCCCAATGCTGAGCATTTTCGTCACCATCAAACCAGCCATTGATAACAGAAGGAGCCGCATCTGACGTTGACTAGACATGATGAACTGAATCAAGTTGACGTGAATATTTGGAATGAATGCACACGTTTACCTGTATATTATTCTTGATTTACGCGTTGCTCATGGCTGCGAATGTCAAACCATAAATTTCTGCAAACATGTATAAATGCTATCACGAAAAGTGCTTAGCGCCCGCGATTAGGACTAATATTGGCAAAAGGCCATTCTAAAATCGATTATTACCTTCGCACCAACTGGCTTATGTGGCAAGAAGCAGGCCCACTTGTGTCTCTCACACCGTCCATACTCTCATTTCGTGTTAATCGAGCCCGACGAGATCACCAATTATGCGTGAGTGGCCATCTTGCAGTGCAGCTATCGCGCCTTGACTGATTTCGTCATCGGTAAGCCAGCGGCGACCGGAAGTTGTTTTCATGCTGCCTAGACGAACAGTGGTGAAAGGTGCAATGTCCGGTGGAGTCACAGGCTGACTCTGAATACTGCCAAGTACCAAAACCACTCGCCCTGTTCCGATCAGTGGCAAAAGCAAAGGAATTAGCGCTTCAGGGTCGTGAAGCCATAGTAGTGCCTGCCGTATGGGACCAACCTTTCTGATTGCCTCAGCGATCAATGTTGCAAAGGACGGGCTCGTCCAATCTGCATTTGCAGAGACTAAGCGCTCATCACCACGAGTGAACCTGCTTGCCTGGCGTGCGACTACGATTGTCTTTTCCGATCTGGCCGCCAGCCAATGAGTTGCGGACGACAGCATTCCCGTGCCGCCGATCGTGAGAGTCGTTCCGAGATTCGTAGTAGCCATGGTGATGAATTTGACTACAATCACAATTAGGCGATGTCAGCACTGGATATTGAACTGCAAAAAAATGTAGCTCATTGTGCTTACTCTAGGCAAAAGACGAATGCAACGAAGTGCAAATCATTGAGCCAAGGTTTGGTGGCTCGTACGCACGTGGGACTCTATATTATTCAAGAGTCACTTTGGTTGATTGAATGACGTTCGTTACCTGGCCTTCCCTGCTTTATGCGAATCGGTCTCTACGCACTTATGCGCTGCTACGGGCCGTCCAAAGTAGCATGGCAGACTTTCTCTGCCCGTGGCATCCACGTGATCTCGATATCGCCCTCGATCTTGCAACAGTGCTTGGAGATAAGTTACTACCCGATCCTAGAGATCTCGCGCCTGGATTGGAGTAGCTTATAACCTGACGAGATATTATAAAAATAGTCGCGCATGAATTAGTTCAATTAAATGTAGATTAAATGGTAGATTTATACTTCATGAAATGTTGTGCCTATACGGACTCTAAAAAGAACTGGGTGTAAGCATACATAGAATTGCGACCGCACCTTACACTGAACATTACCTAGATGTAGCAAAAATGCAGTGGGCAAGTTTTAGTTAAACACACTGATACCAAGTTGAGTGAACAGCCATGCTTGGAGTTCAGTTGGCTCTTAGGTATAATCTCCATTAACAATAACTTAATCATTGTATTAATATTAATGACGAAGCGGTGGGGCACAGGCCTTATCTAACCTTATTTGGCGATGCTTGCCACGGCTTCGCGTCTTGCTTAGTTGCGACGACCATGTTTTAATTTGTCTGTTCCGGACGAACAGGGTTACGCTACGATCAGTAGATCGCTCTTAAAGTGACCTATCAATCTCTTAACAATTGTTGATCGGTAAAATGCAATATGGCATTGCGCGTATTGTTGAATCTAATGCATCAATTCGCATGCCGCTAACTGCGGCGCAATCTGGGGGGACTCTTATCAGCAGTTACTACATCGCCGTATAATCCAAGCAGTTCAATAATTTGCTAATCTGTATACCACCATAATCATACTCTTTAGATAATTATCAGATCGACTTTTAACAGTCATGCCAAAGTTAGTCCTTAATGGTATGTTTCTGCTTACTTGTCCAACATGAAGACTGAACTAACATTTTAGTCGACAATCCTGTGGTATCAGTTGGCAATCCGGTCTCTGGTACTGTCCAGCTCAGGCTGGAGAAGCCAACTGCGCTCGACGACATAAAAATCCAATTCAAAGGCGTGTCCATGACGCGGATCGACTCATCGACAGGCAGTTACGCCGGCATGGACTTAAACAACTTAGATGGTTCAATGATCGATCCGTTCGGTCCTGTGAGCGTCAGCGGCAATGTCGAAATGCACATCCACGTGGACGTCATTCTCTCGCTCTTTCAGCATCCGAAAGGCACTGAGCTTCCCGCTGGCGAGTATATTTTTCCCTTTATCGTCAACGTCCCGGAGTTTTCGCAATGTGGTTGTCCGGTGCGGATTAATGAGTACTTCAAGGGCTCGATTTTGGGATCATCGTGGAAGTGTGAACCCACACGCTCCCCGTCAGGTTACAGCGATGTTCTGCTCCCTCCATCGCTGAAACGCAACAATTTCCGTCAAATTGACTACAAGCTCGTCGCTATCGCTGATCGGCCAAAGTTCTACAAGTGGAATATGTCAAAATCGGCGCCGATTACGGTTATCTCCGCTTCGTTGGTTCACGCAAATGATCCCAGCTGGAATATTCCCACTCCCAGTAAGAGGGTTTCACGTGTTTATACCAATTCGGCAAAATCTAGGAAATTGCCAAATTCTTATTTCGTGCCGGGTGCGCTCCCAAAAGCTAGTGGTGCGATGAAACTGGTTTCCCTCGGCACTAGGATTACATTCGTCGATGTTCCTGCGGTGATTGAGATTGAGCTTGACAGGAGGAATATGGTCGTGCTTGATAAATTGTGTCCCAGGCTGTACATCACTTTACAAGTTGACGACATGTCGCGGATATCCGGCATCTTGTCCTTAACGATCAAGAGCCTAATCATCACCATGAAGGCCCGCGACTCAGGATTTTCTAACCGTCACCGCTTTGCTTCGGAACCGGGCGAGCTTCTTTGCTTCAAGACCGATATAAGCGTACATCTTGAGCCGCTGACCAACAGCGGTCCAGCAAGGTTTAGATTTGACAACAAAGTGATACCGGATGGTATTGACATTTCTCGTTGTGTGCCAGATTTTCGAATCATGGGCTTGACGCACACACACGAAGTACATGTTGCAGCCAGAGTTTCGTACAATGGCGGCGGAACAAACTTGATGGAAGTTTCAGTCCCACTCGTGTTGCAATCCGGAGTGGATTACGATCTTGACAGCCACCGCATTTTACCCCCCCGGTATAATCTCGCAGATTCTATCGTGCCACCGCAGTCGAATGATACAAGCACGGAGAAAGATAATTTCTTCAATGATTGACGCGGCCGCTATTATACAGCCAGGTGCAAAATTCAAAGTGGAGCATCTTTCTTGTCAATCTAGGTGGGTATCACGACATAATGTATGGTTGAAATTAAGCACGGAACATACTCTTCGTTCGGCTACTAGCGTGATATGAATGGAACCAGGTCCAATGCGATTGGTCGAACCTCGAGTGACGAAGATTCATAATTAATCTCTCACAAAAACGCGAACACCCAAGCATCAGTAGCCATCTACTGCCCGGCCAAGACCCGAAAAGATTGGTTTACAGTAACATGAATTAAGAACTAGAGGGGGAAGTTACTCGTATACGCCGTGTGAGAGCATAGGGATGACGTCTTTAGTTTATATCAATACATATACATATCAATATCTCGTGCAAATCACACAACTAGCATCAACCCTGTACTCCACAGAACACTATAAGCATCCAATGGTTTCTTAACACCTCGAATGCTCAAGGTCGCTGTTGCTGGGCTCGCATGGGCCAGCGCCATCACCGCACTAATTTAACCTCGTGCCTCAAACTGAGCAGTTGCAGCTGTCACCGGTAGTTCTCCCCGTAAAATGCACCCATCTTAAACTCTATCATTCTTCATTTATTATGAGCCCCAGAGAAATTCTTAGTATTTATTTTGGGGGTGGATGTCCGACACACATTTCTTGCGCCGCATAATTTCCAGTCGGGTGGAGTTCCCAGGGCAACATCATAACGATGCACGGCGTCGAATGGACCCTTGGCAAGATATCTGCCCTTGCCAGTTGGCCGGGTTCTCGCTCCCAACGAGAGTGCATATTGGTGATTATTATCGGCGTTTCATTGGAAACTATTCAATAGGGATGTCCACGAATAACGAATTATATTCGTAATTCGAATACGAATAACTGAAGATTTCTTCCTTGCTAATGCGAATTTTCGACAAAATGCAATATGAAATCACGCCTCCCTGGCCTGCCCAGTGCCCACCCTTATAAACTGCCCTCAACAACTTCAACTTTCTCATCGCCTCGCTACTCAGCGAGTGCCGCTGCAAACCTAGAAGGTCTCTCCCAGTGTTGAACAGTCTTTCGACAGCCACCTCAGACGCAGGAATAGGTTAGAGTGCCGAAGACGGTCGGATATGGCACCTGATAATTCGTCCAGCCGCTGACAGTTGAGATCTCACAATCGCTGTCAGACATCTATTTGTAATATAGGATATTGGATTAATCTTTAATACGGCTTAATGATTGATATTAATGCACCACTATGCAGATTAGCAACATGCCCGCTGTCCTTTAACTATTCCGACGAAGAGCATCTCGACTATTCGGACTCCGTGGTCCAAGACAGGAGGCCTTCTTGCTCTTTTCTGGAAGAGGATCGCTGAACGGGGCTGATAACCTGTTAGCGTTGGTATGAGAGGCGACCGAGTCGCGGTTACGTAGACCTCGCGTCACTCGTGTAACCTCCGCATCCAATGCAACTATCAGCCGGAGTACTCCTAATAATATCAGGGTTTAGGGCTGTTGACGATATTCGACTTGGCGAATATTATTCGACCGATTATCGGCGTCGGATACGATATCGGGCAATCCCCCGGCGTCGAATACGAATATCGAATATTATTCGAAGCATTCCTCGACCGTCGAATCGAATATTCGACATATCGTGCCGATATTCGATATTCGACATAGTATTACATAATAGAGAAATGAATTCAGTGGGATTTCAAGCCGCGAGAAGTCCTAAGCATTTCGTATACAGGTATTTGCCAGTTATAGCAATAGTTGTCCGATTTGCTCGGCGTTTTCAATACCAGCGTCCCGCCCTTAAAGCCAGGCTGAGATTAGTGCTGCACGATTTTATACTGTAGAAGTGATTCCGGCTGCATGAGCCTTACCTCTGCGTTGAATTTGCACGAGAAGACAAGATGACAAGAAGAGAAGATGACAAGACGACAAGATGACAAGATGAGAAGTTGACAAGAAGACAAGAAAACATACAAAAATGAGTGGGATTTCTGGACAGCTGATCTGCTGGTGAAACTTCACTATCGTGGGCGTCATTGAGGGCAAAATAGTTTTGGCGATACCTTCCGGTTTCCATTTAACTATGAGAGTCAATAAGCGCTGGATAGTTCGTATACAAATCTATACTAAAGAATTGTGAGCTGATAGAAGACCGGGTCCTGAGGGTTAGATATTGGCTTTCCTTGATAAACTAGCCTTTAATAGGAAATAATTTAACTTATTTAAGTAATATCACGTGATTTGGGCGATATTCGATCGAATACGAATATTCGATCCGATATTACTCGACCTAAACCTTATTTGTCGAATACGAATATCGGATATTATTCGAATGCCTTTCAAAGAGTCGAATATCGAATACGAATATTGGGAAAACCTGCCGGTATTCGAAACAGCCCTATCAGGGTTTCTTCGGCACATGCCGACGTGTCAACACAAACATAACCTCAGCTCCGAAATCGAGAGGTCATAGCTATGATGCAATCTCTTGCCACATATGTAGATGTGATTCTATTTCTCATAGCATTGCGATAATGCTTGCATTTCGTTTTCATCGTTCCTTGAAATATAAGTCCAACGGATTGAGGAATGCCTTTGCTGATCTCTGGAGAATGCGAGATCTACTACAGCGCGAAGTTTTTGTGAACAATGAGATGAGAGGACGATACTTGAAGTTAATCCGTTTGTCGGAATCCACCGGCACGACGGCTGGGTTATTGAGCACTAGCGCGATGCCAGCTATTCCGTCTTCAGGTATGTTTCCAGGGAAGGATAGTGACTCATCTTCGGACTATGACGAGGCTCTTTTCCTTTTGAAGACTAATCCGCCAGAACAGCGATTAGACATTCCCCTGACTTATTCCCAGTATTTGAAGTTAGAAGAGAGCTGGTCTACTTTTAGAGCAGAGAATAATATTTCAGAGGAGAAGAGGTATTTGCGATCATAATGTCATACAATTTTTTTTGATGGGATAGCTGACAACTTAATGTTATAGGTACCCAAGCTTATCATACAACAGTTTAATGCAGATAGCGACCGTGATAACTACTCAAAGCGCCCTCCATGGCTACACGAGCACCGTATTCAGAGAGATCATCGGTTCAAGTGTTAACGAATATCTTTCTATCCACAAGCCCAGCGCAATTCACCGAATTAAGAACTATGGATCCACCACTATGGTCGAACCAAGTTCCTATGGTAGGTCGTCGAAAGAACCAGATGAATCATTTGGTTATGGCGGTCCCGGTCTCGAGCCACAGTTGCAGGTCGCCGTCGAATGCGGATTTAGTGAGGACTACAAAGCCCTCTGCCGTGACAAGGATCTGTGGATCCAACAACTGCGTGCGAAAGTCGCCATATTGATATGCCTTAAAGAAAGGCCACGTTACGAAAGTCCTCGTATTGCATATGAGAATATCAAAGATGCTGATGCCGAAGTTAAAAAAATGATGAAACATGTGGCTGAAGCCATGGCAAACGGCTTGGAGCAAGGCAATTATGGTCCAATTGAATACCGTAGTCATATCTGGGTTGGGAGACTGGACGAAGTATTCGTTGAAATTTGGAGAGCGGATGGGCAACAACCGGTCAGAAAGGTTAGCTACATCACGACGTAACTTTCCATGCTTGATGTTAACATTCTTGGTAATTTAGTGGCTGATTAGACATGGACACCCCAACCCTCTTCCGAGGACGACTGGGCATAAGATAAGTGATTTTTTCCCGGAAAAGGAGTGGACTGTCGGAAAATCCCAGATAGTGATGTTCGATTTCACGCCGGTCGCTACCTGTTGGAGGACATAATGGAGGCTATGAAATTAACAGCAAAGGCGAGATTTTTTTGCTTCCTGATTCCAAGAAAACCTAAGCTGTATGCGGGCTTCTGTTTTATTTGTAACCTCATAATTTATTGCTTGTCACATACTTAACTGTCTTGTTATAAACCATATCAGTAATCCTATCTAGCTACGATTATTGGACTTGCTATATGCCATACAACACACAGTAAATGATGTTGCTTCTACTTAAGCAATCCTGGTAGTTTCCGCTTAAATATTCTCCAGGTCTTCATATCGTCGGACTTCCGGTGAATTTCGCTGCGCTCTGGGTCCAGGTCACTGACTTTCATTAGTCACTGAAATATGAGGTGGCTTTCAACGAATTGTCTTAACATCGAAAATTCGACAGTGCGGCTCGAAAGCTACACTGCTTAATCAGAATCATGTTACTGATTCCTTACCTCTCTCAACAACCAACCACTGAACAAGGAATGCCTCTTCGAACATACTAAGCAACGATGCGGTTGCGTTATCACTCAGTTCCGGATTACTGATCGCCTGGAATGTTGACTAAACTTTGTATTTCGATGTATGGTAATGATAAAAGACGATTGAACCAGTAATCACAGTACACTAACTGTGAGATAGCGCCCAGCCGCAGCGAAAAAATGAGTAGACGATCGAGCTCAGATACGTGATTGTGGCCGGTATTGTTGAGCTCTATGTTAAGAGAAATTCGTCTGCTGCACTCAATATAGACCTCTCAACACTGGTCCAATACGCTCATTCTTGGTTTAAGCCATGACTAAAGACCTATGTCAGTCCTATTTGGAAGCATATGGCACAGTGGTCAGTGCAGAAACGGCAGAGTACAAAGTTGTAAGTGGGCTTGACGCCGAAAAGGCGAATGAGGTTCTGGATGCATATCCTGATGGGATGCCTGTCATCCAACATCAATTCCGTCCTTGAACCAGGAGGAGCCAGATGAGAAATGAAAAAAAGTGCTGATATGTCTATTAAAGTACAGCTATTCTGTTAATTAAGTCTCCCTAACCCTTCTCTTTGCAAACATTTATAGTGGGCTGCAATGGACACTGAACATATTTTAAATATGGACATTTTGGAGAGTGCCTCGACGATCCTGTCATTCATCCCCGTGCTCCTCAAATATCACATACATGCGTCCGAGACACTCGCACTCAGATTTGGTAGGATGGCGGATAGAAAGTGCTTTATTTGCAATGAGCAGACAGGTTCATGGATCCCATTAGTACATGGTCGGTGCGATGGACAGAGTAATATTAGAGTCTTATACAGATGTATCTTCATTACAGCTTATTGCATGTCGGTGCCGTATAATATCCAAGCGCCCACCATAACCGGAAACCTCTCGTTCTTACGAGAGATGTCTCAACCACCTCCAGCAGCAAATGGACTTTTCTGTCTCAGAGTCTCACCAAAGCGCCACAGCAATAGCGGCGCGGGGACGCCTAGGCCAATTCCAACGAATGCAAGGACACTATTTCCCCATCCGTAATCCAGTGCTTTGTACATGGTGGGAGCAAAGTGTGGAAACCCGAATCCTGCCAGACTTCTCAGCACAGTGGCCGCGGCGAGAGCACTAGCAGCATATCGCGTGTACGCGTCAACAAGATAAGTCTGGATACATTGAAACGCGACGATATTCCCGATGGCGAAGATTCCAACTCCAATATCGGGAAGGATCCAATGTGTGTGCATCTGAGCAGACCAGCCGTACCAGAATAGGCCAACTGGTACCAGCATGCTTCCAGGCACCATTAGGGGAACACGATATTCAGGTTTCTCGGCGCCTTTATTTCGGGCTTTCAAACGGCGAAAGATACAGTCATTCAACGGCGCACTGAACTGTGCGCCGATGAAGAACCCCAAGCCGAGAGCAACATAGTTCAGGGAGCTGATGCTGCTGCTTTCGTGATATCGACCGGTCCAGAGAGTGGGAAATGTGGAGAGTACAAGGAACAACATCCCGTAGATATAGGCCATGTAGATAGCGAGTACTTGAACAATAGGCTGGGTCCCCAGGAGGCGGAAAGGACGGACGGCGGAGTTGATGAGCGTGGATGACAAAGAGTGTAATCCGTCATCGTATTCGGTTCGAAGGTTGTGGTTACCTGTTTGCTTCTTAAGTTTTTTACATTTTTGATACAAGATCTTGGGAGCATACGTTTCACGAAGAAAGGAGACACCTGGACGCACTAAGGTGAGACTAGATTCCGGGATAATAGGGTGCGTTTAACTCACCCGAGACTTGAATAGCAGCATCAGCAATAGAGGTGGCATAGAACACCCATCGCCAAGTTGAGTTCTCGACAATAAATCCTCCAGCAATAGGCCTTGATTCTGTCAGTGAGCACCAAATGGTGAGAACTTGAAGTACTTACCCGACAGCGGGTCCAAGAAGAGGTGCAAGCGAATAAACAGCTAATGACTTTCCACGCTCATGTGCTCGCCAGGTATCTGCTAGCACTCCACCACCGATCGCCAAGGGTGCACTGCCTCCTAGCCCGCTCAAAAACCGAAAAGCCAACAGCTGTTCTTTATTCTTTGCAAAACCACAGGCAAGATTGAACACAAAGTAGAAAAGGTTGGCCAATTGCAATACGGGCACTCTACCATATATCTCGCTCATTGGCCCAAGCAATAGGGGTCCAACTGCGTAGGCCAGGATGAAAATGGAAAGAACTAATTGGGATTCAACATCGCTCATAATCTGAAGTTCCGCGGCCATTGTTGTCAATGCTGGGGCAACCATAGACGAGGAGACAGGCGTGATGAAAGTAAGAGGAGACCATAAAGGTTGTGAACCACTTCTTCTTGCTCGACCAATTCTTCGGATTTTCCGGGTCGTCTTCACCATCCCATGTTACCTTCTTGGTATTAGCCACATTCAATAGAATGTAATGCAAACAGCTGACATACAAGATTCGGGTCCTTGATTGACCTTTTTGTCTCCTTTTTCTCCAGCGGGAGCGAAATCTCCAGCATATCTAATATGTCGTCTCCGATTTCAGCCTCGTCCTCTGTATCTTCGGAGTCTACATGATGCGTAGTTTCCTGGAAAAATCAGAGCCATTGGATCCGCTACTGTCCTGGGCGCCTTTCTTATCGTACACCACAGCCACGTCGGAAATGGAGTGCTCAGGCAAGTTGCGACCTGACATTATACCGTCGAGATTATTGAAATTGCGGACTTCGACAGGATGGTTTGAGTTTGCTATTGGCGTATTGTATAGTCAGTTGAACCCCTGCTATGCACGAGAATATTGAGATTGTGGATGGTCGGTCGCATATAGCAATCAATGCGAATAGGCATGAAGCAATTCGAATAGTGTGACGTCGGGAAGATAGCGAGAATGAAGATAAGAGAAAGGTAAAGGAGATATAGATGGAACAGAGTTATCTCTCGCTAAGAGCATATTTCTGAACGGGTCAGATGCTACGTAAGTACCACAAAAAACATTCATACGTCAGGCGAGCATTGAATATTCGGGTCAGCCTTGGCATTGTTACAATACCTCAGAAGCATTCTGCGGCGGCAGGAGGAATTCGGCAACTCCGAAAGAAATCAATGGAAGTATTCAACAAGGGCGGCGGTACATCTACTGCAATACGAGATACTACGGTAGCCGTTAATAAGCCTGTGGAGGTCGGTGTGGCCCGCTAGAAATCAGCTGGTATTGCCACACTGTGGCGTATAGCTGATATAGGTGTGGCGTATACGGTCTCCGAAACATTCGGCCGATGACATTATTTTTCGGCCGACCAACAAGACTCGTAATAATTGACCACCGCTTCTGGACCGAAGATTACCCCGGTCTAGGTACGCCAGTGCAAAAGAGGAATGCTCGGTTAATCTCCATGAATAATAACTTTGAGTTAATCTACATGAATAATAACTTTGATTGATCTCACGCATGCCAACCACAAAGCTACAACAGGTATATATTGCATAAGGCATGAAGGCTGACGTGAAATGTGCCTCAATCATTTCAAGTAACATCTGATCGCGTTACGCGAGATAAACCTCAATCTGTCCACGGTCGAAGTAATAAAAAATGCCAGTAACTCCACTATTTATCTCCGCAAAGTGGCCTCTAACTACGGTGCGAGGAAGCAAGGTCTGAATATACTACTGCCTTGCCATAAAATTTCCACCGTCAGCATTAGCACTGCAATTAGTTCTAAACATCATCGATATCATTCATCAGTCATGACCTCACCAGCAACAAAAAGGTTGAGTATCGTCTTTGGTGCAATGACTATTGGCAAGCCAGGTCAGTTGTTACTACCTCCTTTCGTACGAGTAGAGCTCATCCACAGACTCGAACAAACACGTTGTCCACGTTCGACGCACCTGACATTATCAGGTCTGTCGCGGGCAATTATGAGCTGACTGAGGCTGAGTGTGCGTTGAGGTTGATGATGCATGATTCGAAGTTGCGTCACGATGTAGTTATTATTTTTGCAAGCGTTTGGAGGAGAATCTTGTCGATTTGGAAAAGGAGGTGTTCGGAATTATTCCCTTTGATTCTACCTGTCCGACGAACCGTCTGTTAGCGCACTGGTAGTCACGGCTACTGCACTAAGCACAAATTGGGCACACGCACTTGCGAAATTTGGAGGCGGCAACGATTTGCATGCATTGCCGATTGACTATGACGATATTTCCGACGTTTTGACACGTATATTGGACTGATTGTATAGTATAGATGGCAGATAACTGGGTTTTGATTCTGTCAATATAGCAATGTGCATCTTAAATACATGATAGAATAGCATTCTCTGGGCAGAGCGCTATATGTTGAAAACTTGGAGTACGCATTCGCATGAGACGCAGTATGCGAGCTACAATCAAACTAAGTTAAGTTCAGGGGGAAAGTGAACCAATGCGAGACGAACAGTATTCAGCCGCACTGGCTGCTGTGAGAGTAATTTCCCCCCGCTCAGAATGTCAGTTTAGAAGGGTAAGTCGCGAATTAAGACTTTTGCAGGCACTACAAATGGGACCGCTGGCCGACGTCCCCCAAGCCTGAACATATAAGCTGCAGTTCAAGGGTCTGAACTAGCGTGCCGGCAGAAAACATCCACAGACATTCAAGAACCATATTTACAATGACTTGGTGACTTTCTGATGAAGAGCTCTTCGACGCTCGAGCTCCGAGGTCCGCGTCGACGAAGCTCTATCATGTTACAACCCTACTGTCGGCGACACGTCTTTATCCTTTATTTCTATTCTCTCAAAAATATCTATTGATAGAAACCCACAAGGTTTACGTATGCAACCTGAGCTACTTCAAAAATATTATAATGTAAACTTCAAAAATAATATTATATAAAATGACAAACACGTTACATTCAAGGCTGCGTATATAATTCGACTTTCATAGTCTCTCAGTACCTGAGTCCACCCGGTAGCCATATTCATCACTATTACGTTAGAACTAATTGTCTAATTTATGCGGTCGAATTGGCCGCAACTTCTCCGGAGTGTCAAGATTAACCGCTGACTTCACAAGGTTGATATCTTTGCTCGTCATACGACTCTTATAATAAGTTATATCGTAAAGCCCAAAAATCATGCTCATTGGGAATCCAACATCAAATGGATATACAGATTCGATATCATCGATTTCTTCATCCGAAAGCTCTACGGATAAAGCCTCGATGTTCCCTTTAAGGTGTTCCAATTTACGGCCACCAACAATTGGAAACACGTAAGGAGCTTTGTGCATAACATATGCGAGCGCCTGAGAAGTCAGCATCCAGAAACTCTAGCAGCATTTAATCCAAAATTAAATATGTAAGTATACTTACCACGCTAGTGATCAACGTCCCCTTATTCGCAGCAATTTCTTCAAGCTTTTCTGAGACCTTTAAATCTTTTTCAGTAGCAGGTCTCCCTTTCCTTCCCTCCGTACTCTGTCGTTGCTCCTGAGTCTTAAAATTCCCTTGTGCAAGTGAGCCCCACGGTGCAAGCGCCATACCTTCAGCTTCACACATTGGAAGGATATCCCGCTCAAAATCCCGAACCGAAGCACTCCATTTGCCTTGGTAAACACAGAATTGCGTCAGGCCATGCGAGCGTGCATACTCATTTGCCTTAGAAACGACCCAAGCTGGCGTGTCGCTGATACCGAGATATAGCACCTTTCCCGCATCAATCATGCGGTTCAATGCCTTCATCAGTTCAGGTATAGAAGTCGTGAAATCCCACCAATGAACATAGAACTATATTCATACATATGACCGTAATTAGAAAGAAAATGAAGTAGACCGGATATAAATCCATAGAAACCAAAACTCACGATGTCGATATACGAAGTTTGAAGCTTCTTCAGCGATGCCTCAAGCGAGAGGTGCATGCTCTTGAGGTGATTGCCCTGAAAATTAGAGCTTATGATTTCGCCGGCTTTACCTGACGGGTAGAAAGTGGTATATTTGGTCGCAATAACCATTTGATCCCGATTGCCGCGAAGCGACATCCATTCACCGAGCCACTCTTCTGATTCCTCGCCTTGGTACATGTTTGCACTACCTTATTAGATGAGAAGAGAAAGTAAAACCCCACGCTATTACTCACGTGTCTATGAAATTACCGCCTTGATCGAAGAAATAATCAAGGATCGCAAATGACGTATCTTTGTTGCACACTAGGATTCATCAATTACCTATTCAATCTATCGCATGCCGCATTCAGCAAGCATACCACCCATAAACGATTCCCTGTCGCCAGATAAGCTTCAAAATTTAACTAAATATAAATGTGCACTTACCATGCGTCTCCGAAGTTCATTGCACCGAGACATAGTGGCGACACTCTGATGCCGGCGGTCGGAGAGAGGATACGGTGAACTCCCAGAAGACTCTTAGGCTTCGAAAGCGAGCCTGCACCAGGTCTGGACATAATGTAGTCAATCAAATCACAGCTGAAAGCACAGTAATTGCAATGGACAAGGCAGGAAGTACAGATCCGCACTTATATAGTTTCTCAGAGACCGGCTGAGTGAATTAAGATATCTTGAAGTGGCTTGGTCTAGTGCTATCATTCTGTGGTTCGGACATAAGCTCTACTTACCTTGAAGTGCCAGTGGTGACTTGGCTCCAGAGCACATCTACGCGTCCCTTGGTATCTCCTAAAGGAAGTACTTTGGCCTAGACTGCTCAGTCGTGATGTCGGATTTCGGGCTGGCATATCAATTCATCGGCCGAAAACCTTAATTTCGTCGGCCGAAGACATCGACAGGGTAAGTACAACTTTAGGCGCTGTGGCGCGAGCAAGCAGATAAATTTCTCGACATGTGAGATCTGCTCATCTTCCAGTGTTTCTGGTTCTAACCGACGAGTCCATATACGTAATACCACGGCCTTCCACGAATCGCAGCAGCAGACGGCAACTTGTCTACGTCCTGCTGACTGCTCTTTGTGCAAGAGAACCAACTGTAAAGCGAAGATTTTCAGAACGCAACGCAAACAGCGGGGCGCATTTAGTCTAAGCCGCACTAACGTAGATACCGACGGAGCTTTGAAACCCTGCACCGGTACGTCTCTAATACGGCCGACAAAATCGTGCGTGGCCGACAGCGAAAATCAAATTTTGCGGGGCCAAGGAAAATCAGATTTTAGTTTTGAGTTTTCCTTCTCAGCAGTGGCCCTAACCCAACCATTCGGCCGCGGGCTCATTTATAACGCTGGCAGCGGTTGGTGGCAGCAGTATCCTCTTAAGTGTTCTCATAGCGTGCACCTTGCAAACAAATGCTCCATTCTTTCCCACCAGCTTCATGTCCTGGAAATTCGATTTTAACGGCTTTCTGCTCAGTAGGGTTACCATCTGTCAGTATGTACCTATGTCTCCAATCCTGTCCACAATTTCAGCGTCTCCTAAGCCTCACACATAATATCCGATTTCTCGACAATTGCATTGGCGCAAGGACCCCATACTCATCCCCAATCATGAAAGTAAACAGACCATAGTTTTGGGCATTGGTAGCGTAAGTGCCGTCAAAAGAGTCAGGTAGCCCCACAGGCGAAGCGTGATGATGTTCTCCCTTGCAGCAAATACGAAGCCGTCAATTTATGCATCAGCACTGTTGACTGCTAATCGTCGGACTAAGTAGTTCGGTCGGGTCGATAGAGAATCGACAGCTTCGGTAATATCTTCTCCAACAGTTACTCTTCAATTGGGAAATGAAAAGTATGAGGTCTGTCGTACTACTATAACGTAAATCGGAATTCAAACGATGAAATGATGAGAGCTATCGGTGCGTAATACCGTGAGTTCAAAGCTCTTATAGGATGGCCGAGCCTAGTGCTACTCCACTCGCCCTTGAATGAATTAGAGAGCAATTCTATGAATGCATATGGGGCGTATGGGCACTCACAAATAGTCTCGCCGCTCTAATCGGTGTACCACACAAGCGGTCAATAAAATTCAATGAAATTTCTTCCGATCTGACAGTATTAATATGTCAGGTGATAAATGTGCCTCGCTATGAAATGCTCATAATTGAGATAGGCAGGGTTATAAAGAAGGGGATTTATAAATCCAGCAGCACGAGTCGCCAACAAAGTCGTATTAAAGACCGCCAGCCAAATTTGACGGGCGACATCGTTGCTATCTGGGAGAAACAAAAAGTCCACTAGAGTCAAGACTCAAGAGTATATTAGAAGATGCCGGGGACGTTCATTTGTCGCTCTTAATCCGGGCTTGTCATGTGACTTGTATAGAGTACAGATCTACCCTGCGCTATGCGCTTCGCACGGCAGTGCTCAATTTTTGCCTCCTAGCATTTCTACGTCTATGGATCGCTCGTCTTCAAAGCGAAGACGTATTGTAACAGCCTGTACGGAATGCCATCGCAGGAAACAGAAGGTGTTACTTTGTTTTGTGTTGTTTTCTCGAACTGTGAACGTGAACTAACTTTGACCAGTGCGACCGTGCAAGGCCATGCAACAATTGTATCGCCCGCAATGTTCAAGACAGATGCTCGTATGGCAATCCAACGGCGTATGTCCCCCGAACTGCTTCGACATCAAAGTCATATTCTACGTCTTGGACACATTTGTGACTGCCATCAGCTTTGTGACATACACTGACATTGCCATTTAGCTTCGAACAGGTCAGGACTCCTCAGAAAGAAGACTCATGGCTGCTAGAGTTTCGAAACGAGGAGGTGGATGTTGAGCAAATTTCTGGGTCCTTAGATCTACTGAGCCAAGCAGGATACTCATCCGGTCATGATAGCAATGCCTTAACGGGCCTGCAAGAGGTGATTATGTGCGATTGTCTTAGCTAAATTGAAGATTCTGATTGAAGTAGTCGCTTCATGGTCGGAATACCGTGAGCCCCACATCTTCGGAATCTTTGCTTCAAGTGCACTTAGACGGCAAGTTCTTCAATCTCGTCGCAGAGCTGCCCCTGAATTAAATCTGCGTCGAACTCATCGAGATCTTTTTCTCCGAAATGAATTGGTCGTCTACCATACTTGAACGTTATTACTTTAACCAACTTCACACTTCCTGGCTTAAGTTGTATGATGACTCCTCGAAACTTGACAGTCTTAAAGACCTTTCACGAGACGTACAGTACTTTCCTGCTTTGCTCTTTCAAGTTCTTGCTCTGGCACTGCAAATCCCATCTCCTGACAGCGGAAATATAAGACTTCTCCATATGAACTGCCCCGACCTACTCTCTGACACATACAGTAATCTTGGCGTGGAGATTATGGCTATTTTGGGACGACACAATTCAGCTGTCACAGCTGTACAGCATGACCTTATGAGAGCTCTTTGGCTGAAGAACTGCAGTCGGGCTACCGAATCTTGGCACAGTTTGGGGAATGCAATCAGGTTAGTGCCATCCTCTATTACCTGCTACATTCGTACTGACATGCTGGCTTAGACAGGCGCAAGAGTTAGGGCTTCATTTACAGTCTGAGGTTCGTCAGCCAGCGGACGGCAACTTGGGAGAGATGCTCGCCCGGCTCTGGTACGACGAGTACAAACGACGACTGTGGGTCAATTTATTTATCTGGGACAGGTTGGACTCACATTCATCTCTATAAGTTTCACGTTGCTAACATGAACAGTCATATGGCCTTGGTACTCGGCCGACCGCGGATAATCAATGCGAACGACTGCACAATCAAGACGCCAACAGACTGCGATATTCCCGAAGATCCCTTTACGACAGTACCAACGTCAATCGGATCGGCCAATGTGCCCTCTTCCTACACACCACGTTTATTCATGTACGAAATTAGCCACAAGATACATAAGATGCGCTCGGTAGCCGCCGACAAGCGCTACATAAGTGACTACAATGTGGTCAAGGTCCTTCATGAACAAGTGATGTCACTGTTAGATGGTCTGCCTCCTGTGTTTCGACCTGAGAATCCTGATATTTCTTGGGACTCAAGGTGTCCAAACTTTCCGAAACAGCGCCAGCAGATCTCAAGTGCTGCAAGCTCTTTTCTCATGGCGTTACATAGACCACATGTTGGGATTCATAAATTCAGTCGAGACGCAGGTATAAGAGCTGCGCTAAACACCCTAGAGTCTCAGCAGCGATTGTTCGAAACGGTCAGTAGCCATCACTATAAGTTCTTCTATCTTTCGTTCTACACTATTGATGCGGCCATGTTCTTGGCAGCGACAATGATCAAACATACGCCAACGGATCAGGGTCTCTTGCAAAATACTTATCATTCTCTTCGCCAAGCAATTAATAGGCTTCTAACGATGAAGGAGAGAAGTCCTATTGCAAAATCAGGTGTTCAGGTTCTCGCACAATGTTGTCAGAAGATATCATCAGAGTCTTCAAAGAATATCAACGACTCCATCAATCTGAATTTCACAGCTCATGGTGTGAATGAAGTTCCGGAAGGAGATACTATTCATGGACCACAAGATTCTATTGCTTGTTCCTTGTCCGATCTTGCCAACTTGCATTCCACTATCCAGATTGACCGTTCGACACATTCCGATCCGTTTTCTAATGCAATTGATTTCAATGCATCCTTCTGGATGAAGCAAATGACCGAGGACATCGACTTGGACCTTGGTGCACCGATTGATGCCTCATGGGATTCGCTGCTTTTACCGAATCTGGAAAATACTGGGTGAATGGAAAACGATTGCTATTACTGAATGCTGGTGGACCCCAGTCGGGTTTTACTCACTATTTTCTTGTCAACCACGGTAACATCGGATTCATTCAACGGGCACGGTACCAAAGAGGGGCTACATCATGAATAATCCAATAGTCAATGAGCTAATCCCTGCTGAGAGTTATCTCGAAGGTGCTGGTCATTAGTATGCGTGTCAATCCCGGGCATCCGCGGTCTTAAATAGCTTTGTAAAAAAAAAGACAATCGAACCAGAGTTGAAGCCGCGAGCAAGCACTGTTGGTTATCCCAATTGTCCCATAAGTAGCAGCCCATGGGTCCTCTAATTATAACTCCGTTTGCCTTACAGCGGGTTTGATCCACTTTTAATACATTTAACCCTTACTTACCCTTGCTTGGTACCCTTGTTTTGCGCTTTTTTGTGTATCGCCGGCGTATCATTCGTGGCAGGTCTTCAACGGCCGACAAAAATCTCATTTTCGCATTTTCAGATTTAAAGTTCGGCACGACCAACTTTTGTGGAGTGGCTTACTGCTGGATGTGGCGGGTACCAAGACAAAACTCTATCAGTCCTCGGTTTTAGGGTTCCATTGGTTAATTCCGCGATTTATCTCTTCGATGGAGCATATAAATACTTGGCCAAAAAGCACATCTGAATTCCAGTACTGACCCAACAACCTGCCACCTCAAGACCAGTAGCGTTAATGCGGAACAAAATTAATATATTTTATTATCAGTCAATATGTCTTCAGCAGCAAAGACAAACCTGAGTATCGTTTTTGGAGCCATGACAATTGGCAAGCCAGGTGTGTCGCTATATCTCCCCGCGCTTTCAATACTAGCATTGCTCATTTCATAAAGGCGTTGAACAAACACGTGTGCACGACTTCAGAGATGCAGGTGCGCTACTCGATACATTCCAAAAGTATGGCCACAGCGAAGTTGACACAGCCCGCGTCTACGGCCAAGGATCCTCCGAAGAATATCTAGGTGAACTCAAGTGGCAGGACCGGAAGCTTGTCATGGAAACGAAGTATTACTCGACTGCGGGTCGCGGCCTGCCTGGACCACCAACTTCGCATTCAGCAGCCGATCTTCGCAAATATCTACTCGAATCTCTGAAAGCCCTCAAAACCGACAAAGTAGATATGTGGTACCTACACGCTCCTGACCGCACTACGCCTTATGAAGAAACATTCCGTGCCGTCAATGAGCTACATAAAGAAGGATACTTCAATCGTTTTGGTATTAGCAACTATATGGCTTGGGAAGTTGCTTACATCAACGATATGTGTATTCAGAATGGCTGGATCCGTCCTACTGTGTACCAAGGTGTATACAATGCCATCCACAGAACCGTGGAATCCGAACTCTTTCCTTGTCTCCGCCACTATGGCATGTCGTTCTACGCGTTCAACCCCCTTGCAGGCGGCTATCTCACCTCCAGATACTATCGCGATGAACAGAACTCAATCATCGAACAAGGTTCGCGCTTCGACCCTGAAACCAGGCAAGGTAAGCTGTATCGGACCCGCTACTGGAACGATAATATGTTCGACGCGCTGGATATTATCAGGTCTGTAGCGGGGAGGTATGGGTTAACTGAGGCTGAATGTGCGCTGAGATGGTTGATGCATCATTCAGTGATGAAGCGGGAGCTTGGTGACGCAGTTATCATTGGTGCAAGCAGTACGAAATATTTGGAGGAGAACCTTGTGGATTTGGAAAAGGGACCTTTACCGGATGGGGTGTTGGAGGCGTTGGATAAGGCGTGGGCGAAGACGAAGGGGGTCGTTTTGAATTATTTTCAGTGATGTTGCACGTCGCATAACATAACCCTCGCGTGTGCCACACAGATGGTCACGCTGTTACGCTTACAGTTCACTCCCATATTGTTGCTAATTGAGAGGAAATTTCTGTCAAAGATAACATATTATCTTGCCTATATCATTGGATGCTTGGTGGAGACAACTGGAGTCAGATGGATTACGATCTACTCAATGCCTTTCCACAGACGGACTTTGTTAAAGCCGTGTAAAGGTGTCCAGTCATTCGGGCGTAAACTATCTGTTACGAAATAGCTGGGAAGCAAGTAACGATATATTTTAGAATGGAGGACTCGGCAGGACCTCTACGTTCTCATATGTGTTCCTTTCCCTCGGTCCTGCCTGAGCCTCCGAGGTACCAAACTCAAATACTCAATCGCAATCAAATTGACAAAGGACCAAATGTACTACAAAAATTCCCGACCTTCCAACAACATGTCTCCTGACTTCCGTATTCCGAGCATCTCGGCCGACGTGTCCGAGGATCGTTTCGGCCGACGAGGATCTCAGCCACGGACAGCCGCGAGACCAGAGCCCTAACCTGATATGAGCACAGGCGTGTTCCTGACAACCCGGCTCTCCCCAATTACAAATCTACACTCCAGATCCTTCTCCGTGGTCTGTAACCAGGTTAAAACCAGGGCTGTAGGCGGATAGGCGGATAGGCGGATTTGGCGGATAGGATATCCGCCGCGGATACGTATCCGCCATACTTTCGATTGGCGGATGCAGATGGCGGATACAAATCCGCCAACCCTCAGGTTAAAACAGCAATAGACGAGCGAGAACTAGATGACGTGGAAGAAATTTGAGCCAAATATTTGGGAAGAAATCGCTGCTGACGTGAAGATAAGTCACTCTGTCGTATGCGGGACGGACCTACATACTCTTAGAAGCAGTTGGGTGAGGCGTATCAAATCACATCCTCGCAGGATCTTTGAAGTGCAGTGATGCTTTGTTGCTATGTACTATCTACATCATTCCCCAGTACCCGGACCTTATATCTATGTTTTGTCGGCCACGAGGTCGTTTGCATTGCGGTGCCCGTCGGTTCCAAAGTTGACGGAGCCATTAAGGTCGACGATCGTGTCGGTTTGCTAAGGTGCAGAGTGACTCCTGCTTGGATTGCAGAGATGATGATATGAGTGTGCTTCTGGGGTGGAACAGTGATTTTCAGTCAAATTTGTGAACACATATAACGACTTAGTCGCACGGTAGGTAAGCCAGTGCTGAAGATGACTTGCGCGAGAGACAAGAATACCGCACCGCCGAAGTTTTGAGAGAAAACCACGAGCGCAGTTACGATAGGAATTTCTCCTTTAGGAGAATTGTTCTGGACCGCTAAGAGGGGAATCTGGAGACCGAACCTCGCCCGACACCCTGAAGGACTTGCTATCCTATACAGTTTTTAACCCAGATGTGGGAGTTAACGTTGCCAAGAGTCCCGAACCGATGATGGTGAGGACACGCTGGCCACACCGAAAGGCAGATAGTAGCCAATTCGTCCCACTATTGATATTTAGCAGTTTCCACTAAAAAATGTGCGAGATCAAGAGAATCAGTATTACCCAGTCCTCCAGTAAAATTGCGAACAGCATGTTACCAAGGATTGATGGTAGGAGATCCACGCCGCTCATGGTTGGCGTCGCATTTCGTACGGCTCGGAAATATATAGGCAGGTAGTACGTTGATGTCAGCAAACAACAAACAACCTGCAAAGCAGCCGTAATTTACACAACTGCTCCACACCACACGTCGCCCGATAACCAAACATGTAGTATTCCCACGCCAGGCAGACGATCGGCGTGCCACCAGCATCACCAAAGAGACCGATAATCGTGGCGCTATTCCGGGAATACTTTCCACCCCAGTTAAGGCCAAGAAGGACTTGGATTGCAGATCCGGCAAATATAGCGAAGTCCATGCGGTCCAACTTACGCAGGGAATTGCCAACAGTCCACTTTTCGGCACCTTTGACGGTATGGTCGGGAAGAGAAATAAAGAGGAGGAGGAGAGCAACAACGCCACCGCATGGAAGGTTGATGTAAAAACCCAGCACAATCAAATCAGCAGGGTGCCGTAACTGGTATATTGAAAAATGGGAATATACACCACCGCCAAGCGCGTGCTGAGTCAACGCTCCTCCAATTAGAGGGCCGCACAGAAGACCAAGCTGGGAGACACCCATGAGAATTCCAAGGAGAGCTATGAAGTGATCAGCTCCCATCTTCTCCAAGAGGTCGGAGTCTGTACAAGCCTGTCTCGCGGCTGGCACACTCGCATGTACAATAGTATAGCCGCCGTCGAGTAGTCCTGAAGCACCCAGCCCCGCACATGCCCACCCCACACCTGGCCGGTTAAATTGTCGGATCGGACCGGACGTTCAGGTATTACAGTACTGTTCCCCCTCGCCACCTCGGACAAAGGGCACCTCCACTGTGGCAAAGAATTATCAAAAGTACAATCGTAGACATTATATTCCCTCCAATGAGAACTGTTTGTTCGTATATATCGGAGAGAAAACTGGACCTGCCCTTTTTTAGGTGTGAGGGGATAGTTCCATTCGCCCACCCGGCCGCTCCCGGTTCATCGTACGAGAATGCATTTCAAGCACCCTCAGCCACCAATACCCAGGGCACCCCGTGGCTATCCTCCAACCAGGTTGCTGTGATGACTACTTCGTACCTTTCGTGCGAACGGTATCTTATGCGAGCGTACCAATCAAGGTGAGATATTATAGCACATGAAATCAGACTTTTCGTAATGGAACGAAGCTGACACTAGGCTATGACAGCCGAACAAACAAGTTTACAGACTCTGTCAGAAAAAAAGAAACAGCCGAACACGGTCGACTGCAGTCAGCACTGCAGTATCAAAGGCACAGTTCCAAGTCTCCCGTCGGAAAACATCCAGGTGAGCAGTCGGAGAGCACCTGTTATCGCGGAGCTTCAGAGCGAACAAGGTTAACGTTACATGCTGAGAACGCGGTGGTGCTTGGCAGTGCGGACGTCATCACCTTTTCCTTTTGACATTTTATTGTTACGTGATGACTGCCTGACAAGCCTTACGAGCCCGCATTGTCGCCCATGAGATCGCATGGGTAAACGAGAACCTCGCTCCGGCAGGAGTCACTCAAAGTAATGTGCGGCTTCTCGCGCCGCTTCGATGCGTCATACCGTGATGCTCATGCAAAAGCCTCTGTTGGTCTCATGTGTCGGCTCACCGCGTTCCACAACCAAAGTCGGATAATGGCCCAAGTCGGTTTACATCCGGCTATGAGGCGAATATGGGTGATCTCTGGCCCAAATGGGCATGCATGACATCGACCTCTCCTATTGGTTCCTCGGCGAAGATTCCAAGATCAAGAGCATCACCTCCTCCGGCATCTGCGTCGTCATCCCAGAGCTCATGGAGACTGGTCTCCGAGACAACGCTACGGCCATTGTCGAGCGTTTCGGCGACAAGATCGCGCATATCCTCACCTCCAGCATGATGCCTTGCCGGACAAGAAGACACCTTCGAGCTCATGGGAACAGACGGCAAGCTCAACTCAACGTTGAGCCACAAGCCAACTTTGTCCGGATCCACATGTCTGACTGCATTCGCAAGGAAGTCCCGCCGACGTACTTTGAGCGATTTGGCCATGCCATACCGACTCAAGCTAACGAGATCACGGCGATCGTACTCCATGATCTCCCCGTCTCCATGTCTCTCGACGCAGCCGCGCGGGCCGTTGAAGCGGTCATTTTGTTGACTGTGGCCTTGACCACTGGCGAAAAGATTTGGTTTAACGAGAACGTGACCGGATTACCAAGCCAAGCTCAGAAGTTTCTCGTGTCGCTTAGCTGGATGTCGTACGATGTGTTGCTAAACCTGAAATATAGATTAGATGTGCCGTCTTCTTCGCTCGTAGCTCTTGCCGTTAATTGATGGTATAATGTAGTAAATGTGGATGAGGTCTGATGCCCTCCACCGCCTATTTAACCTCAGAGTTGCAATTAATTGCAAGTAAAGTGGTTAACAATGCTAACACTATATTACTCCTCCATTAATAATCCCCCTTGTTGAGTGCCTGAACAACTGCATGCAACGACGCTTAAGTCAACCTTCCTTATCGACAACGACATCTCAGTGGAGACTTGCACTCAAACCTCTGATCAAGACGTACAAAAACACGCAGCGGTACTTCTTCGGAATGTCATGTTTGACTGCACTGGTTATTTCTTTCACATGCGACGCGTCAATGCGAAACCTGACGGTACAATTACTTTCACATTGACTTGTTCACGATCTAGTGAAGCAAAACTTGAGCGGGATCCTTTTCGCATTCAACGGTGCACAAGTAGGAGTTTTTATTACCTATCACAATAACTGAATCCAGCGTTTATCGCTAATAATTTACCCCGTTTAGTCCCGAAGGAAGTTACTGTCAGGGAGAGCTTCATATCACAATGTCTAAGGTGTACGAATCTATAACGATGGTTTATGAACAAAAGTGCCATATGGAAACCGATAAGTTCCATATGACCGCAGAGGTAAGAAACTATATCAAATCCCAAACACGGCTTGCCCCACCAGGGTGGCGATCCACTCCACTCATTTGTTCAAATGGATGGAATGGATGGAAATGGAGGGCTGTGCATCCATTTCCTGTGCATCCATTTCCATCCATTCCATCTTGCCTGCTGTTACGTAATCCATCCATCCATTTAGGCGTGGAATGGACAGAATTCTAGGGTTCGGGTTTTAAAGGCAAGGGACACCTTGGCTACGGCTGCAGCTTCAGCACGAGTAATTCTTGTGTCTTTGCAAGTCAACACTCCTACTATATGACAGCAATATGACACAACATGACAAGTCTAACAGCCAGACGACCGAAAATACGCCTTTAGCTACCTTAGGGGATATTGATGTCTGGGACCTCGGCCCTTGGAAGGAGTTTCCAAGGTATGTGAGGTCAGCGCGAGCTGCTAACACTGATACAGCAAAGAAGCTCGTTCAGGGACTGTGGGACTCAGAATACAGGCGTCTTAATGTCTCTTCTATTCGCAGCGTGCCGTTAGATGTCAAACTGCGGAAGGTCTTCCAAACGAAATTCAACAAAACTCGAGAAGAGAGTCGCCAGGCATCCCTGCTTTCATCTCAACAGGCGTACACTACAACAATGAATAAGAGGAGTGGCAGCGTTTACACCTGGACTCGGACCAGGATGTTGTTGACCCGTTAGCATATTGGCACTAGAAACGAAGTCTTTATCCCCGGCTAGCTCAAATTGGGCTCGACGTTCTCTCCGTTGCCCCTATGAGCGCAGATGTGGAGAGGTTGTTCTCATCTTGCTGTGGAATGTTAGACTCTTCGCGTAATCGTATGGAGGCCAATACAACAGGTATCCATTCCACGGAACCCCTCCGTGGAATGGATGGAATGGATGGAATGGATCGCCACACTATCACAAGGCAACAAGTGTATAACTTCTGGCTTTCTATTACAAAATCCGAGTGGGAAAGAGATGCCGCCAACGATTTTAGATCTGCCCAGCTCCTCGTGGCTGAACAGGGCGGTTTCCAACTTATTGAGGGACTCCATGAACCAGGAGTCTCGTTGTCCTTCGTGACCCCATGTTTTGCTAATCAGGAGAAGTATAACCGCGCCAAAAGTCAGAACCACATTTGGTACAAACAAACACGGATACGAGCTATACTGCGTGCTCACCGAGTACGACTTAGTATCTCTACCCTATCCTACCTTCTACTGGACACGCGCAGTCTCCATGAAGAAGGTAAGAGGGGACGCAGACTGACGCAGTGGTTCACGGCATTGTGAAATGCAGGCTTGACGCCAAATACTGTTCATACCGACAAATATTTCGCAGGTAGTACATAATTTTATAGGGATACTTTACAGATTTGAAACTCACGGTTGGTGGTAGAAGTGACAGCGGCAAGTATCGCGTTCCGAACCAACAACAGTAAGTATAATCATCACCTCTGTCTGTGGCACAGCTTGCGAGCTATCGATCAGTATATAACAGTGAAAGCCCGAGGCAGAGGTCTTGATTTAGCCGATACTGTTAGAACTCTACGCGTCCGACAGTTTTCCCATCCTATCTGCACTTTCTGACGGAAGAATCTCAGTGGATGCTTTCAAAAAAAGAGACCAAAAAATGTACTGCAGATCAGACGCGAATCCTTCGCAGCATGATCAAGCGCCATCTTCTCAGGCACCCATTGTTGCCGAAGGTTGTCCGCGACAAGAACAGCGCGCCGGCGAGTCCCGTGTACGAGTCCTATGAAGAAATTCATGCATCGTCGGTTAAAGAGATGCTTGAATACTGCAGATCAATTGGCCAGCCGAGACTCTTCCGTTATTTCTGGGCCAACTGGTACAGGCCAAGTTTTGGCAATGTTGGCTCTCGGTGGGAGATCGCCTCTCTCTGTGGCAGGCCAGGATCGTCTGATGCTATACCAATTTCA
>JAJLTN010000083.1:40487-68626 GCA_030568215.1 Lipomyces kockii
TCCATCCACGTGCAATCTAAGCCATACAATATGAGGCACCCTACACGCATGCGTGATCTCCTCGACGCCCCTTGGTCGACATCTGGACAAAATCCCACACGTTTAATTAATCCCACACGTTAATCGTTATTAAAGAGTAATGGTGAGTTATGAGAGTGTGACAAAACTATTATATGTTACCTCTATATCTAACTCTTCGAACAGGCATCCGAGGACCTCCACGCCGATCTCGACGCAATCGACAACTGGGAATCTGATAAGGACGACACTTCTCGGGCGTGGATCACGCACCCCGATGCTATCATTCTTCGCATCAAGAGACTACGACAATATCTCGACGCGAAAGAGCAAGATATGCGAGACTTCTGTAAGGTCTATGACCGATACATGAAGCATCACCCAGCGAGTGTCGCCGAGGCAATACAGACCGCGACCCTGCCTGCCACATCCTCACAGAGCCAGTCGGACCCGGTACGGGATAACTCACCTGCAGGGGATAGCAATCTGGCTTCGGATGATGAAGCGAATGTAGATGACGATGACGGCGATGACGTCTATGTGGACGCCGAAGTCGTAGAAACTGGTCCTCGAAAGGCAGTCCCGCAAATAGCGAGAGTAGCTACTGGCACTAGAGCAAGAACCCTTGATTCAGGATCTTCTTCAACATCGTCTTCGTCATCAATCCCAAAACGAAGCCGTAGTCGATGAGACCCCTCTTCTCAATCAACTTCTAGGAAGAGGACGGATCATGAGGATAGTGATATAATTCTTGCCGCTATAAATCGATCAATTGATGGCCGGAAGTCAAATCCAGTCAGGGCAATTGAGTTACCTGTCTATAGAGTATTATGATAGACTGTCAGAGGATGATTTTGATCGTGCCACTAATATATTATCAGATGAGATTAAAGCATCAGTGTTTGTTAGTCTTCCAAGGAGGGATATAAGGGATAATTATTTACTAAATACTAAACTAAGAAATTCCGCTAGAACATTCCTAACAGTCGCGTACTTGCTTCCCATCTTCCTGGGAATGACTCTAGGTCAGAATGAGTGATAAACAAGCTTTCGTCATTCGAGGTGGATAAAATGCTTTTGATTTGACTGATACTAGTCAAAGAGTCACCGCCGACCTCTTCCTTCCGAGCAAATTATTACCTCATCGCCGAACGCCGATCCCTTTCTTGGACACGTAGTCTCACGGCGACTCACGGTTCAATTTGCGAACTCATTATACTCAGTCAACGATGTCAGACGTCTTTGCAAAGCTTGGCCTCACGGATCAGTTCGAAGCCTGCACGGCATCTTCCTTATTCATTCAGCAACTCGCCGCAGTACAGATCCCAGATTCTGCGTTCAATGAGTGGTTATTTCAGGATTTCATCTTCGTTCGCGCATTCGCCCATTTTCTGGCCTCTACGATCTCATCTGTGCCGGATGATCCGAAATTTTCGTTTCTATCCGAGACACTGAAAGGTGGGTTCGATGTATTGAAAGAGGAAATGAGGATATTCAAAGAGAAAGCCGGTGACCGCGGAGTCGACCTTCCTGAGCTGCCATCCTTCTCCGCGTCATTGGATGTCGAATTAGCACTAGACGGTGCGCAGTTGCTCGCTGAATTGCGGCAAGAAATTTTACGCTTTTCGCCATTCAACGACGCGTACTGCACGTTGCTCGCTGTCGATCTCGGCGCTAAGTCATCGTCTACTTTCGCCGAACGAATTGCGGTTTTGTGGGCGGCCGAGATAGTGTATCTTACAGCTTTCAAATTTGTGTTGACGAGCGAAAAGTTTCAGGCAGATGCTGGTGAATCGCTAAAGGGGTTTATGGAATGGTGGGGTGGGAATCCTGCTTTTGACGCTTATGTTGAGACTCTAAGCGTGGCTGTTCGACTTGTGCTGGAGACGGCAACTGAAGAGGGAAAGGAAGTTGTAAAGAGAGTTATAAGGAAAGTGTTGGATCTGGAAGTACAGTTTTGGGACGGGTCGTTGAGTGCTGGTAAATAAGTGCGGAAACAAGACATGGATATAAAATGCATTACAGTTCCTGTACCTTTAAATATACACAATGCCCACAACAGATCTAACAAGATAAGTACTGACCCGTTAAGGCCAATGCGGTTCATCGATCCACAATCCCGATCGTCGAAGTATTACTGACATCCTGCGTCCCTTGGAGACTCAACGGCTCTGGACATGTAGCCGACATAGCTGCAACTGCAGGTAAATATTGCTTTTCGTTCGGCACAATCGCAGGTTGCACAACCAGTGTACCTGATCCAGGTTCAATACCATTTAGTACCTTTGACGCAATTCCCAAAGACGGCGATCCATTTGACTTCGGGGTATCCGAAGTTTGGCGGGAGAAAGCACCTGACTTGCCTTCGTGACTGATCGCAGCTGAAACGGCCTTGTTATTCTGCTTCTCCTCCATCTCACGCTTTATCCGCCTTGCGAGCCGTTTCTTCATCTTTAGCCTATAGGCTAAATCTTCGACATCGATATCGACGGCATCTGAGACACACTTGCACTTTTTCGCCCTAGCACCAATCTGCAGCCATCTCGGTGTCGCGAAATTAACACTCTCAGCGCAGTTATACCCCAGATTATACCCAGAATGGTAGCCAAAGGGGAACGTAATAACAAACTCTCCTTGATTATGCACAAGCTTATTGACCTTAATTCCATGATCTGCAAGGTACTTGGGTGACACCAAGAAAGTCTTATGACGTAGAAATTCCTTGCACTTCTTGTACTCATCCGGCCATTCGCTTCGCATAATATTGAAGAACCGTTTCTCATCCTTCTGTGAGATCGAATACCATTGCTTCGGAGCTCCAAAATGGAGATAGTTGATCGAATAAAGATCCATATCCTCAACATGCCACGAGAACGTGCTCTTCCACATTCCAAAATATAAATAAGCCGTATTTACACCAGGTAAATCCATTCCCAAGTCATTCAGAACGTTGTCTAAGTGAGCCACATTCCATTCTTTCGTAGCATCAGTGAAAAGACTTCCAAGCAAGTCCGCGCCGTACATGGGATTATTGTATGTGATTGTTTTCCAGTAAATACGTTCTAGTTCCTCGCAACGCTCGGGTGTGAATTCTGACGCGTTGAAACGATAGTCGAAATTTTCAAATTCAGCTAACTCCTGCGCGGACAATTCTCCGTTTCGTCGTTTAAATTTCTGCGGTGTGTCAGAGCCTTGTCCCAAGTCAGCTGAACTCTCTGCTACGCTGGACATGGTGCGTTGTCTCTTCCGGGGACTCAGCCTCAATTTGGAGTCGGCACCCTTACGACGTTCGCCGCGGCGAGCCGGTGGTTGGTGATCTGACTCCTCCGTAACTTTGCGCCATTGTGGTAGCGAGTACGAGCGCTGCTTCTCAATATTCGTCTGGCTGAACACACCTTGGCTACCGTTGATATGTTGTACAATTGGCTGTCGGATTCGAATCGATTTTAATTTCTCTGCAACGTCAGGCAGCGCATTGGTCCTGCTCGTAATTAGCATCATATGGATGTCGACTGCATCGTCTCAATTAAACATCAATCGTACCATTCTGGTGGAGGAATCACTTTAACAATGCCAACTTTCATGCCATAGTCGTCAATCTTCTTGATGAACTTCGGGAATGATTGAAATTGCTCCATGGTCTATACAACGCAATTAGCAACCGTCCAAAAACTGAGTCGTTGACACTTACAGGTTTAAAAACAGGAACAGTGCCGCTGTAATAATGATCCGGTTCGATTGGTTCGGCGTCATCTTCTTCCTCTTCCTCTAGCTCCTCCTGCTCCTCCTCATCTCCATCGTCGAATTCGTTGCGGGGTGGATTGAGTTCCGTCACGCTTGCTTCCGGTATAATATCATCATCATCATCATCATTAAATAAATCCTCAAGAGTTGGCCCAGGAACTGAAGTTGCTATTCTACTAGAGGGCTCGATGTGCGGTAACTCAGGCACGGTCGAATGATTTGGTAAATTCGGCTGAACTGACTGTACATATGGCTGATGCTGCTTAGTTAATATTGGTGTAAAAGAGTCTGCAGTCATCAGGTTGCTGATTGACATCGGGTCGTCGGGTGGAGTCCTCTTTGCTGGCCGGTGGGGGATCGCAATTGCAGCGGCCGATGACTGATGCGTCGGTGCCACTATGTACTGTTGATCGTCAGCCACCGGCGAAAGAACATGGTGCACAGTTGATACTGGTGTAGACAGCTCATTTTCTGGCACATCTACAGGATCTGCTAATTGTCTGAACTGCGATTGCTGCTGCTCTTGGGTTGTGGGACCATAACACGATGGAGCCCGCCGCGAAGCCTCTTGCACGAGACAGCCAATCATCGTCGGCTTTCTTCCGTACAAAACGCGCAAGAAGAATTTCGAGAATGTAAAAGTATAACAGTTAATCAACTTTGTTATTTCAAATACAGCCAACGGAAGAGTCCGGCTCAATTCACGGCAGGAATATTTGTGGGGAAATTAGTTTGCAAGGTGTGCTGAAACTTACGCTGTAACTCGAATCTACCCAACTCTACTGGATCACGCTGAAAGTTTGAAAGTATCTCGACACTCTCTAAGATCTTTCCACGTCCACAAATCAGCAGCTTATCAACTGCAGAAGATTGGGAATACCATTGCCGTGTTTAGAATATTGTTCAGTGGAATTCTGGCCTCGCCTGATATTACTTGAATTTCGGAATCAGAATGGTACGCGCGACATTATAATATTTGCCTGATCAAGCTAATGTTACTAGTCCATCTCAACAATCGCACAAGCTAAAGAGCTCCGAGGTCTCGGCCTCGTAGCATCACATTCCCACATTACTGGGCTCGGTCTAGAAAGTGACACGACTCTCGAACCGCGGCACACGTCACAAGGCATGGTCGGCCAGCTTAAGGCGCGCAAAGCCGCCGGCGTGATTCTGCAGATGATCAAAGAAGGCCGGATTGCGGGGCGGGCGGTGCTGATGGCTGGACCGCCTAGTACTGGCAAGACTGCGATTGCCATGGGGATTGCGCAGAGTTTGGGTGAGGATGTACCGTTTACGATGGTTGGCGGGTCCGAGATATTTTCATTGGAGATGTCGAAGACGGAGGCGTTGACGCAGGCGTTTAGAAAAAGTATCGGAGTGAGGATTAAGGAGGAGAGTGAGATTATTGAGGGCGAAGTTGTCGAAATTCAGATCGATAGATCAATTACTGGAGTATGCATTTTCGACTCAATGTTCGACGGAGCTAACAATTTGCAGGGTCACAAGCAGGGAAAATTGACAATCAAAACTACGGATATGGAGACAGTCTATGACCTTGGTACGAAGATGATAGAGTCGCTCAGCAAGGAGAAAGTACTTGCCGGTGATGTCGTCTCGATTGACAAGGCTTCTGGATCCGTGACTAAGGTCGGCAGGTCGTACGCGCGCGCTAGAGATTACGACGCCATGGGCGCAGATACCAAATTCGTGCAATGTCCAGAGGGAGAAATTCAAAAGCGGAAGGAGACAGTCCACACGGTTTCGCTACATGAGATTGATGTGATCAACTCACGCACTCAGGGGTTTCTGGCGCTGTTTTCCGGAGACACTGGCGAGATTCGGTCAGAAGTGCGAGACCAAATCAATGCAAAGGTTGGCGAGTGGAAAGAAGAAGGCAAGGCCGAGATCTGTCCGGGTGTGCTTTTTATTGATGAAGTGCATATGCTGGATATCGAAAGTTTTTCATACATTAATCGAGCACTGGAAGATGACCTCGCGCCTGTTGTGATTATGGCCACGAACCGTGGCATGTCGAGAACTCGGGGAACGAATTATAAATCGCCACACGGTCTGCCGGCGGATTTTTTGGATCGAGTCATTATTATCTCGACGTCATCTTATTCTCCAGAGGAGATCCGGGAGATCTTGCACATTCGTGCTCAAGAGGAAGAAGTCGAGCTGAGTCCAGACGCATTGGCGATACTGGCCAAGATTGGAGTCGAGACAAGTTTACGGTACGCGGCGAACCTAATCAATGTTGCGCATCTCGCGGCTGCGAAACGTAAAGCGAACATTGTGGAGGTGGACGATGTGAAGCGGAGCTACACGCTCTTTTTGGACAAAGACCGGAGCGTCGAGTATCTGTCACAGTACGCGAATCGGTATATCAGCGACTCGGGCAGCGTCGAGCTCGGCGGTGGTGCTGTTACCGCGTCGATGACGGGAGCGGCGCCGATGGACGTTTCGTAATTTAGACAATGTATTTTAGTCGAATATTTATTTGTATATTTAGTTGTCAATAGTGCAATTTATTTAATTTTTGATGACATGTGCCTAGGCAGTGCGGAGGAATTTTAATATTCAATCTACTGACATGCAATATCCGCAACTTCCAAGCTACACCTCTCAACCGAGAGGCCGCCTTCAATTAATAATAAATAACTCGAGTAATGCCACTCCCGACAAAGAGATATTAAACGTACTGCATGCTTGGACTCGCTGTACAATGGGCCAATGATGCAAAAGCTGCTGGAAAAAGGTTCAATATTCTTACTACCCTAACCCGGATTTTAGTACCATGACACAACCAAAGCTAGTGAACCACTAAAGAACGCACACTGTTGAGACCGTAACTATATGTTACTTGGCGAACCCTTTAACTCGAAACCCACCGCAGTTTCGTGTTATCACAGCCTGAGAAGCTTTATATATATGTTCTCCCATATTTATATTGGAGTTACAGACTTTCCACGAGCTTTCGCTTTTTATTCGAGTTTATCGGAAGCTCTTGGACTCACGTTGAAGTTCTCGGAGCCTGAGAAGTCCTGGGCTGGATGGATGCAAGCGGGCGTAGCACGCCCGTTATTGATAATTGGACAACCTTATGACGGAAACATAGCCACTTCTGGCAACGGACACATGCTTGCTTTGCTCTCGCCCAACCGAATGACTGTCGACAAATGCTATGACATCGCAATCGCCACAGGTGGAACTGACGAAGGGAGGCCCGGTTTGAGGCCCGAGTATCATCCCAACTATTATGGAGCCTATTTCCGTGATCCGGATGGTAACAAACTCTGTGTCTGTTGCCACGACCCCGATTCTGATGACGATGCGTGACCGGGTAGCTGCGTTGTAGGTTACGGAGTATGGCTCGTTAATGAATCCCATTTTATCTGAAATCATTTACATGTAACTATAACTATGATGTACAAACTATGTTATATATAAATGGTGTTTAGCATGCCTCCCAGAGGCTAGAAGCGCAGCGGCATTTATAGGTTATGTAATAAAGTTTGAGTTAACTTATATTTATAACAACGGGCATGGCCTTCAATAAATAATATACCTCTATTGAGGCGACTAACGCAAAAAAATGTCTATTATACGAAGCGGCCTGCACGCTTGAGAGGCTGCAGACCCGTTTCGGGAAGAGCACGCTAGACGATTTTCATGAACTGCAACCGTGTCAATGGACCATCTCATCATCAATTTGTTAGCGCCAATCGTTCTATGGATATGATCTGGCGTGCCCAGATTGGAACTGTTCTGGATCGGCTTGTCGTTGCTTGATAAAAATATTATGCGCTGTGCGCTTGACCGTTACGTACACAGTCAATGCAATGCGGAACAGATTGGGACGCGTGAAGAATGAAGATGATTAATAGTTATCTGGACAATGCATTACTTGCTTAAGTACTGATATAATGAGCTAGAGATTATTATATATCCATCGCATGCAGTACTGATATAATGAGCTAGAGATTACAATATATCCATCGCATGCAGATATTTATGCGGTGTAACCGTTTAATCCCTTAGCCTTGGACTTCATCAATAGTTGTTGATAATCCCTGACCGTGTCCTCGAATGGCTGATCGGGCTTGAACCCCATCTTATATGCGCGCGCGTTATCAAACTTCTGCGGCCAGGAGTACAAAATTGCCCGAACTTCGGGAATGTCCTCTTCCTTCAGCAACTCCAAAACTTCTGGCCCGGCCACCTTTTTGAGAGCATCCATCATGTCCTGAATGCTGACGCCGATTCCGGGTAGATTGACAAACCGGATATGCCTGGGCAGCGCGTCGGACTGCATTGTCATCGCGCGGAGGAGGTTGGCGACGAGCGTCTTCGGTGAACAGATCCACGACACTAACGACCGGTCTTGCACAGGAATAACACATTCGATCCCACTCAACGGCTCGCGGATCATGCCGGACACAAATGACGAGGCCGCGCCAGTTGGCTTACCAGGTCGAACACTGATAGTCGGAAATCGAAGCGCGAAACCATCGATGAAGCCCTTGCGCGTGTAGTCGTTAATCAACTGCTCGCAGATCAGCTTCTCGAAGCCATACGACGATTGCGGAGTCGGTACGACGTTCTCGTCGACTACATCGGGTACAGGCAGACCATACACTGCCTGTGACGAGGCGTAGACGACACGGATGCCGGGAACAGTGCGTCTGACAACGTCGAGGAGCACTCTTGTTGAGTCGACGTTAACCGTGAGCCCCAGCTCAAAGTTCTCCTCTGCCCCTGAAGACATGATGCCGTGGAAAATGTAGACGCAATCTAACGACTTGTGGACTACCGTGCTGGCAGATTTCAGAAGATCGGCCTTGATCACTGTAGCATTCTCGGGATGCAATGCGCCGACTGGGATAGGTGGCTCGATAACGTCGGTAAGTGTGACTGTATATTTGGGGTCGCTGAGCAGTTCTTTGGCGACAAGCTGGCCGATGAACCCGGCGGCTCCGGTGATAAGGACGTTCTTGGAGATAGTCATTTCGTTTGCCTGGCTGGTTGGATACGATGGTATGGGTCGACTGAGTGTTGGAGATCGGATCATGATAAATAAACCTGTCATCCAAGGCAGTTCGAGGATAATCCCGCACTTGTTCCGATAAGTCTCGCAGCTTGGGCCGAGTGCGGGAGCCCCTAACCCAACTATCGGAATTTGCGCCGATGGTGGGGTAATGTGCGGCTTAGCCCTAACCCGAGTGTTCGTCGGTTTCACTTCGCCCGCGACTCTCTGATATCGGCTCGGCAAAACTCCGCCTATAATATCGGCTGAAGATTGATACGGCTAGGCGATCCAATTTTCAGTTAATGGCTTGGGTCCTGCAGTTTGCCTTAGTGTATACATTGTGACTTGACTGATTTCCATCACTCGGCTATTCGATGACTTGGCATCCGAAGCCGCCTTGCGGGGCGATCCATCGCACGTTCTCCGATTTACTTGGACATTCTGCCCCCACTCGTGCGCAACCTTCCTGTGTCTGTTTCCCAAAAGATATAAGGACTACGCCCTCACAATCCTGACTGCCGCCTGGCATTCTCACACTGTTGTAAATGTGCAAGGATCTGATCCGTCAACAATAAAAAGTATGGAATCCCTCGCGCAACTCCCTAAAGAGAAAGTTGACCTGGTCGAGGAGGTCAAGGTAAACGAAGTCGCCATCCTTAAAGGCGTGAAAGACGAAGACAAGGTGTACTATGATTTATTCGCGAACAAGGACGACGAATGGAAGGCATATATGACGAAAAAGCTCTTAATGAAAGTCGACTTTCGACTCCTTCCCATGCTCGTGTTGATGTACACTCTGAATTTCTTAGATCGGAGCAATCTCTCGCAAGCGCGTCTTGGCACACTCGAGACCGATCTCAACATGACAGGCACTGACTTTAATCTCGCGACCAGTATTCTCTTCGTGGTGAGTATAATCATTGAGGGAATGAATCAAGCTAACCACAGTCTAGGGATACCTGCTCATGCAACTTCCTTCCAACCTTCTCTTGACTCGCGTACGCCCGTCAGTTTACCTAGGAGCCGCTATGACTGTCTGGGGCGTCGTGTCGTGCTGCCAGTCCGCCGTCCACTCGTTTGGAGGTTTGATCGCGTGCAGATTCATGCTCGGTATCGTTGAGGCTCCGTTCTTCCCTGGCGCGATTATGATGATGAGTTCTTGGTATACGCGTGGAGAGCTCGCCTATCGCATCGCATGGTTCTACAGCGGCAATGCCATGGCGAACATGTTTGGTGGACTACTCGGTGCCGGAGTTCTGGGAAACCTCAGTGGCGCACATGGAATCGAAGGTTGGCGGTGGCTGTTTATTATTGAGGGTGTCAGCACGATCGGCATTGCCTTGATGTCGATGTACGTATTCATATATTGTGTGACTTAGTCATTTTCTTACTTAGGGTAGGCTGCTACTTCCCAACTTCCCCGCATCTTCAAAGTGGCTGAACGAAGAGGAGCGTGCGTTTGCACAGTGGCGACTTGTCATGGATGCGAATGAGGCAGACGATGTAAGCTCCGTCACCCTCAGAGAAGGTCTCAACCTCGCGATCAAGGACTACCGAGTGTACCTTTTCCTGGCATTTCAGCACCTTTCACTGCTCTCTCAGACGTTCCAGTATTTTTTCCCGTCCATAGTAATTACGCTGGGCTACGGCAAGATCGAGACGTTGCTGCTTACGGCGCCTGTGTGGTTCACCACATTCTTGGTCTCGCTGTTCGTTACGTACTCCTCCGGTCGTATAGGTGACCGATCCGTACACATCATCATCCTCATGATCGTTTCCTGTGTCGGCAACGTCGTCGCAACAGCAACAACTAATACCGGGGCGCGCTTCTTTGCCATGTTCCTGATGCCCATGGGTGCCGTCTCGGCCTACCAAATCATACTCGCCTGGATTGCAAGCACATTTCCACGTCCCCTCGTCAAGCGCTCGGCCGTGATCGCAATCTGTAATATGTTTGGCAACACGGCGTCAATTTACGGATCGTACTTGTACCCTGAATCCGCAAGTCCAAGGTATATCGCTGGTGGCAGCGCGAATTCTATAATTTGTCTGTCTGTGGCGCTAATAGCTTTTGGGATTCGTCTCATGCTTGCCCAGCAGAATAAGAAGCTGGAGAAGGCGGAGGAGGATAATATCGAGAACAGCGACGACGCCGATGCGCGTGCCCGCGGCTTTCGATATGCATTATGATTATTCAAATGTGTTGTTCAGTTGTTGTGAAGTACCACTAAAGTTTATTATTTCATGGACGAGTAAATTTGCGATGATCGCCATTGGGGAAGTTGGTTTCTCGTTAACCGTAGTCGGCAGTTCCGGTTTTTGAGTTCGGGGCCCCCACCCCGCTTCCCCGCACAAACTCAAATTACGAATTCCAACCAACGCTCGACACGACAAAACACAAACGCAACGCCTGCCGGAGTTCTTTCTCTCCAGGCACGTTTCCCGGACAATGCCTCCTGTAAAGAGACAACACACTGGGTCTGAGGCCGCTGATGGCCGCACCCCCAGGCGCCGCATTGATTCGCTTGCCAAGGTACCCAAAGTCCGCGCGTGTAAGTAGACCGATTGTAGAGGTCGATTGTCGCCGTAATGCTAAATTTTGTTTATCCAAGGCTCAGAATGCAAGCGCCAAAAGCTCAAGTGCGAGATGAAGACCGGCGATCAGAGTTGCAGCCGATGCATCAAGAAGGGGCATAGGTGTGTTGTGACTAACGGTCTTCATCAATTTATTGAAGAAAGCAACGAGTACGTCCTGAAGAATAAAGGAACGGGGATTGAGCTGATATACATTAACAGGTGGAAATCATACTATGCCTCGCAACTCGAACAAGTGCGGGCTGCTGTGCATGATCTGCTTCGACGGAACGAGATGCCTGACTTATCATCATATGCTACTCTTCATCGCAGCCCACCGATTATGGAGCCAGGTGCACCACAAGCGGCGCCAGTGATTGACCACACGAACTCATCCTCAGGCATGGCCATGACGCGCGAAAACTCGCAGGAACCAACATTGGAAGAATCGGAGCTTGTAGCGGCACCGATGCGAAGCCTCTATGAGGTCACCAAACTCCGCAACCTCCGGAGCAACCTCAACAGTGTTAGCAACGGCGCCAGTCCATCGTCTGTTCTCGAGCAGGACCTCATATCACGGGGATGCGTTGCCCTTGATGAAGCGGAGATGCTCTTTTCGGTTTACAGCCTGACGATAAATCAATTTCTGTGGGGCGGGATTGCGATGTTGCATCCGGATCTTGAGTCAGTACGGCGATCGTCGTCTTTGCTCACTGCCGCGGTTTTGGCGGTTGCTGCGTTACATATTCCGAATAACACTGATTTGTTGAATACGTGCTATAAGGAATTTGTCAGCTTAGTCTCGCAGTCGACGTTGAACCGCTACCACACGCTAGACGATATCAGAGCGCTCATAGTCGGGGCCTTCTGGCTCTCGGACCTGAGTTGGAAACTATCGGGTCGGGCAGTCAGTATAGCAACCGAAATGAGCCTGCACCAATGTGTCCGCAAAATGCTCAAGGGCGACATGTCTCAATACCAAGGGGCACAAGTATGGTACCTCCTCTACGTGCTCGACCACCAGTTCAGCACGGCGTATGGCCGCCCGCCGATTATCCGCGAGGACGTCGCGATCAGAAATTTCAAGACGTTCCTTGAGTGCCCTGAGAGTAGTCAGCGTGATATCCGCCTTATAGCGCAGGTTAACCTGTTTGCTATTCTGTCAAAAGCGTATGATTTGTTTGGGTCGGATACGGATCAGGAGGTTTCGGAGGATTCTTTTGTGCGAATTCGCGAATTTAACGTGGAAATAGATCGGTGGAGACTGCATTGGCAGCCGCAGCATTGTACGCAATTCATTGATTATTATACGGGTTATGCTAACTCTTAAGCAGTGGTCAGTCCTTATGTTGGAACGTACCCATCCAAAGGCGTCGCCCTGCATTATCATTTTGCAAAATTCCAAATCAACTCTCTTTCCCTCCGTTCCATCACACCCAGCGCGAAGCTATCCACTGACCGCAAAGAGGCAGCAGACATGGCCATTTCATCCGCAATAGCGACCCTTAACATGGTCCTCGAAGAGCCTGATATCCGCAATTCAATTGTAGGTGTGAACCTCTACAATCATGCAATGGTAGCCTTCTCGACCGTGTTTTTGCTCAAGATCGCGTGGAACTGGAAGTCAACTTCGCTCAACGTCGATCAAGCCCAAGTATACGGTATGGTCGAGAGAATCATAACGTTGATGTCAGGCGTCAGGGCGAGCGAAAAGCATATTACATTCCACATTGCCAACGGCCTCCGGAGGATGCTGACACACCTTAGAGTGCTTGAATGTAAACGAATTGAGATTCAGACAGATGGGCCAGAGAACAAGGCCGCGGACAAGGAGACGGCTAGCCTTGACTTCGGGATTTTTGATGAGCATTGGCATGATTTCGCTAATGTGATGGATACTTTTGATTTTCTGCAACCTGGGTATTGGCCGGGTGACTAAATTCCTTTACGGCTTGTCGGATTACTGTCCCTGTACAATGTTATAATAAAGTATTTGAAGAAATCTACGTCACTAAATATCTCTTGTAATATACTGCCATGGTCCGGAGACTTTTGGACATGAAAGCAATTTATAATCCGACAATGCGATTTGCGAACATGTCATCAGCCTGCGCTCGCTAATGCGGAGCTCCGCTCTGGTAACTTTGTGCTTGGCCTGGTCGAAAACTGTAAACGCGCCCAACTGCGCCTATCGGCGCAAGCCGGTTGTTGGGTTCCAAACGAAGAAGGAAGGAAGTTTATGTGACTTACAGGTTCAGATTACACATACTCGCTAATTTTTGGGGTCTTTCTACTACTAGTGAGTTGGCTGTACATCCGACCGAATCAGGCAATTCCGGGGCGTAGCTGATCGTGCGGCGATCATTTCCACTGCGGAGTTAGCACCGACCCCGATGTTCAGAGTCGGGCGACGTTCCGGCACTCGGCGAAGATCCGAAGTCCAACGTTTCGAACGCGAGAAATAGATGAATCTAAGTATGCGAGTGTTTATATATATCGCTACTGTAGGATGCGTGTTAGAGAACAGTCTGATTGACCATAGGATTGGAACAGAAAGTTACCATGACGCGCGCGCTCGAGAATAATAAGGCGGTTCAGATGATCAGGGCCGCCGAAGAAGGCGGTTACGGATTTCCCGGTATCGTCACTGTAAGTTTCATTAGAACTATGTATACATTTGTATGGCTTGCCAGTTGACTAACAGAATAGTACAACATCGAGACTATTGTCGCGACCGTTCGCGCCGCCGAAGCAAAGCGTGCCCCGGCTCAGATCCTGCTTTTCCCCTGGGCAATCACGTACTCCGACGGTCTCCTCGTGAAAGCCGCCTCTGCAGCCGCCCGCTCAGCATCAGTCCCAATCGCGGTGCACCTCGACCACGCGCAAGATGAAGGCATCATCAAGAGAGCCGCCAATATTCCCGACGGGTTCGATTCCATCATGATCGACATGTCGCATTTTGACAAAGAGGAGAATCTCGCAAAGACGGCGAAATGGGTACAGTACTGCCACGATCGCGGTATTGCCACCGAAGCCGAGCCGGGTCGAATGGAAGGCGGCGAGGACGGCGTTCAGGACACCGAACATTTGGAGGGCATGTTGACAACTCCCGAGGAGGCGCTGCGGTTTGTCGCGACTGGCATCGATTTCCTCGCGCCCGCGTTTGGTAATTTGCATGGATTTTACGGCGCGGTTGAAAATATCAAGCTTGATTTCGACAGACTAGATGGAATCAGAATGGCGACGAAGGGACACGTTCAATTAGTTCTGCATGGAACCAATGATTTCCCAGGATACATTATGAGTGACTGCGTCAAGCACGGCATGACGCGATGTAATGTCAACGACCTCACTATTTGCAAGTACAACAGGTATATCTCTGAGAATGCTGGAAAAGTCTCGTTGACGACTTTGATGGAGGAAGGCACGAAACTGATTCAGGAATGTATCGAGTATCAGATGGATGTCATGGGTGCCACTGGCAAGGCATGACTGTAAGTTTTATTAATAATAGACATTAAGAACAGATGCAAATTTTGATTTACAATGAAGTTGATGCCTGTTTGTCTTTCACATCGCGCGTTTCCACTAGTAAATAGCGATTTGGGCGTTGAGAGAACTAAATGATTCTGTTCTGTTCACCAACGAACCACCATTGTTGATATTTCATTCCTACTTATATTACATCTATATCCGTTAGATTCTCTCCTATCATTACACAGCACATTTCTATTATTTCCAATAATTCCCCAACATTTCCGACAATTCTCGACTCAGAAAATCTTTATTACCAACACTCCTTCTTTTCACATGAGTCCTCTGTGTAACGACGGCGGACTAGACTCGAGGGCGGACTGAGCAGACTGGATGGGAAACAAAAACTTGAACAGAATTCAGAGACACAAGGCGTTGTACTTGATCCACCCTTCATTTTATGTCTGCTAGCCATGCCTTTGTTGCGTAATTGTGTGTGTTGTTCGTTGCTTGCGGTGGTGCGCTTGTGGATATTGTCGGTTCGTCGATATAGTTGAGCCTTATCAAACCCACCATCCCTCGTAAATCAAATCCAGAAAGAGTAATCAGACGCCTATCATATCGTCGCAACGATTACATCACGTACGTGACACCCAGTATTTGGACTTGGACAAAGCTATCATCATCGGTGCATCGAGCAGTAATGCGATCCGTTCGACCGTAATCCGAAGTATCTGAGCACAAATCACTAAAAATCCCTAAATTCGCCTTTACATTAATCCATGGAAACAGGTATTCAGAATATGTTTCCTGTCCCCTTCGACTTCTGATACCTAGTCGCTTTGATTTTGTAGATGAGTAGCAATCCGGCTATGTAATCCCCGGAATAGTTTCTAATTATAAGTTACATCGTCATCCACTTCTGAGGGTTAGGGTGATCGGAATTTCAAAATTGGCCGTGTCAATAAACAATAGCCTGCAACCACCACACCCTCATCAGGTGAAAATGTGCTCCCAGCCTATCACGTCCCTATTATCTTAGACCTCAGTCTGACAGTGGTGATGACGGCAGATCGGAGTGAAGGTCGGGATGTCCACATCTTTGCAGCGTCAGATACGCAGCACGCCATCGGCGGTCTATGGCGGAATGATACCATCACGCAAAGGACTTTCTTGTCGATGTTAGAGATTTTGATAGTCTCGACTACTTCCTATGACGTCTATCGAAGGTCTCCTCGCGCAAAGGTCGAATATACTGATCAACTGCTGGAGGCAGGTGACTATGATATTGAGAGCGAAGGTATTCAGTCGCGGCAAATATCGACTACCGGAAGAGTGCTGACACTACGAAGGAACAATTGTTGTTACTGACGAACGCTATTTTCCGCGGACAAGTTCCGCGATATCCTCGCTATCAGCATCTGGGAGACTAAAGTCATTTGCGAAGGCCGTTCGAGAACGGGACGGTCGATGCGTGATATCGGGTTTGAGGAATCCCCAAGCGCTTTACGGAAGATGGGATGGCTTTGAAGCCGCCCACATCTTTCCGCTGGCACTCGAAGCAGAGTTCAGCGCACAGAATTACAAAAGGTGGATTACTAACGCGGAAGATGCGGACGCACTGAACTCTGTTCAGAACGGTTTATTATTGTCGTCGATCGTCCAGAAGTTATTTGACCAGTATCAAATCTCAATCAATCCCGATGTACGCGATTATTTGGAGGAGAAGATGAAAAGATGGTGAAATACTAATTAGATTGATATATAGGATGATTACAAGATCATATGCTTTCTCGAAGATTTTCTCGGCCTCCGTGGTAGAACCCTCGACCCTATATGTCGCAACCCTCAGGATGATAGACGAGTAAGCGACGGTCTACTTCGGTGGCACTTCAGACAAGCTGTATTCGCGAATATGAGAGGTGCAGGAGAACCAACTTTTGAAGATGACTTCCCGCCCGGCAGTGACATGCTTGAGACTATTCGGAATGGGCAAAATGCTGAGGATTGGATGGAGTTTCAACTCAATGCACGTTTGAAAGACACATTTGGCTCGCAAGGAACTAACAGTATAGAAGAGCTGTAACGCAATGGTATGCACCTTTAGATAATTGTGCATATGACCATAATGTATTATATTTGGTCTCCGGAGTGCTGGTAACTTGACTATTCTTAAAGAATGTGCGCGAGGATGCGCCATTGGGGCCACTCAGGGATTAGTATTATTTCTTCGGACAACGTGATTGGTAAGAGCAGTTTTATATTGCTGCATTGACAAAAGATATCCGTTTTTTGCCTAGAAATTTGTCCGAGTAGATATTGGGCACACAGCAGAAACCGACAACAACAAAGGATGCGTCAGAGCAGCAATATAAATCAGGCACCGTCCCACCCCTCCTTTTGAGAATGGCTGACTCCCGGTCTAAGAGAGCCTCAGATTCTGCCAGTAATATTGGTCGCTAATCTTCGCCTCCGTTGAAACTTATTCCATCATCGCCCCAGACTAATTTTGGTGATAATGTTCAATAATGCGATTTGTTGAATTGTTTGCTGGAAACACACAATCTCCATGTTTCGACTGGACCTGGGGTATTGTGTAATGATGAATCTGGCTAGTGATTTCCCTAGCTGCATATACATTCTGGGAATTGAGCTGTTTGAGGATGGTGATAAGCCGTTCCAGCTTGTAATTCAAACTCTGTCTTGAATGTTATGTCGTCTGCCTATAAAACATGACTAAGAATATCAACAACGACATTTGCACTGCCTTGTGGACAGACAATAGCATGGAGACAATCTTCCAGCAGTTCTTCATCTCATTTCGCGAGCGTTCACGGGCCAATTTCTCTCCCTATCGGCTTAGAACAGCTGCCTCTTCTGATGAATGATTTGCTAAGGGATCCTCAATCAGAGAGAAGTGATGTCGTCAACGAAAACTTGCTGGAATCCTTTATAGTAACAAGTTTTGTACTTGAGCGAATGAGAGAACTAAATATTCTGTTCTGCTCAGCACCCAATCTTTGTTGATATTGCATCCTATTTATATTACATATATATCCATTCTCTCCTATGATCTACTATCATTGCACATCATTGCACATCATTGCACATCATTGCACATCATTGCTCATCATTACACATCATTGCACATCATTGTTCCATTATTTTCAATAATTCCCCAATACTTCCGTCGATTCCCGACTCAGGGAAACTTTATTACCAACACACCCTCTATCCAAATGAGTCCTCCGTGTAATGACGGCGGACTGGACTCGCAAGCAGACCTGGACGGGAAACTTATACTTTGAACAGAATAATTTCAGAGAACACAAGACTTTGTAGATGATCTAGCGACGAGGATAAACCACTCTTTTTATGTCTGCTAGTCATGACTATTATCACATCATAAATATGCACTCTAAGGCGCACAGAACAAATAAAGACGTATATCGCATAACAGGACGTGTAATTGGTATCGCTACCATGCGATGATATGGGATCGTTCGCAGCTAACACTCAGTCTCGGTTAAGGGTTCAGGGGTTCAGGGTTGAACCCTGAACACGTCGATATTGGGCTAGGGTAGAAATTTGGTATAGGATATGTTTGTAGTGTAACTGTGTGTTGGTGGTCTGCGGTCGTGCGCTTATGAAGATTTTCTTTGTGGTAGGTTCGTCAATATAGTTGTTATTGTGGAGTCTTATCCAACCGACCATCCCTCGTAAATCAAATTCAGAAAGAGTATCAGACGCCAATCAGCACAACGATTACATCACGTACGTGAACCCAGTACTGGACCTCGGACAAAGCTGTGTCCGTCATCTGTTAATCGAGCAATAATGCGATCCGTTCGACCGTAATCCGAAGTATCTGAGCGCAAATCCCTGAAAATCCCTAAGTTCGCCTTCACATTGATCCATGGAAACGGGTATCCAGAAATATGTTTTTAACTTCTGATACCTAGTAGCGTTTATGAGTAGCAATCCGGTGTTGTAAATCTCTGTAATATAGTTTCTATTATCTATTACATAATTTGGGATCGAGACGGACCTTGGTTGAGCTTCAATCACTTTCATTACTCCATTCCAAACGGAAATCTTCAAACAAGACAGAAACACCATCTATTTTGCTAGGGGAACACGCCATGGCTCCGATGTTGAAGCTGTAAATCTCCAAATCATGGAAAAATCCCTTGATCTCTCTCATCATTATCGAATTCTCAGTTGTGGATTCCTTGCTACCAAACGAAAAGACGAGATCATCTTTCTTTCTTTGCGCATATATCCTAACGGCTTGATTCGACAAATCGAGGGAACCTGGAGGTGCCAGGATCGACCAATCGGAGAATTTCTGGGTCACTACAACGCTAATCCAGAGCAAATGAAGCACTTAGCCATCGGCAATATGAATTCTGTCATTGGTCGAAAGCAACCTACCTAACGTAATTGCATTCATTCTCCCGCTCTACACCGGCTTTGATCCATTTGACGCCTTCACTTGTCGTGAAGTGTAGAAACAGAGTTCCCTGGTCATATTGTTGAATCCAATTTCCTTTAATAAGGAGTGACGCCTGGAAATCACGATCGAGATGGGTATCCGACACTGTCGTCACATAAGCAGGGCCACTGGTGGCATTGTGTCCGGGAAATGTCCACCAGTCAGTGTCTGGCTGCGAAGTCAGTCTCAGACTGCCATCTTCATGGGCAGAGAATACAGGTTGTCGGTTGTCCAACCAATTCGCATATCTATCGGTTCCTTCAAGACCTTGGGCAAATGTCATGCTGATATGATTCTGTTACAATGAATGTGCGTGAATAGATGACCATAACCTTTAAATTAAGAGGGACAATGCTAGTACGCGTGTTATCCGGCCAGTCAGCCCCTTCGTCCACTCTAACTTTTTAATTTAACGCGCTAGGCCGTTTCAGGTTAGATAAAGCTATGATAACAACTCATCGTCAAGAGAGAGCTAAATCCAATCAAACCCCACACCATTCTTTGTTTACGTTACAAACTAAATGCTGCAGACATGTACACCAAAAAGGAGCATCCAGAACAATCCACAATTTTTAATTTTTGTATCCATAACGTATTACAGTTGAACCGCAGACTGACAGAGAAGTGCTATATCGTGACTGTGTCCTTTGAGTAGAACCTAACCCTGAAAATCAGCAAAAGAGGCAGGTCACCTCGGCAGTTTGAGCCTTGTTATGGATGGAGCTTTCTTTACCACTTCTAGAAGTGAATTCACTGGTTTCATGCTTTTTCGACGGAGATTTGTGCTGTCCGCATGTTTCCTCACTTCGTTCTCGCGTACTACACACGTTGGCGCGCTTAGTTAAGGCTGAAGTCGGTGTTCAGGGTCAAGGGTTTGAGGGTTCATGGTCTCGAACGGGGGGATTAAAAATTTCTGCGCTTTGGGGTTTCAACTATGTGATAGAGAGGGCAAAACAAGTCCTAATGAAGCAGTTCAAATGCTCGCAATATGCGAATATGGTAAATACTGTCACTCTAGGCGGTTGTGTAGAATGTCAGGCTAAGACAGGCCAAGGCAAAAAGCAGTTTTTTTGCGCTGCAGCTAGCGACGTTGTTGGTGATATTGCTTCGTCTACATATTTATTTCGATTGGAACACGCTTTGTTGCATCCAGTCTCGAATACTCCCGCGCTTCGGAGAATGAGAGTCCCTGATCTGCGGTCGAGAAGGTTTGCGTCGCAAGAACTAAATCGAGCAGTCGAGGCAGAGGAATACTGATGCAGTTTTACTTTTGCTGATATATTTTACACGAAAAGGGCAGTTATCACGAAGGCTATTTGCCTCAATCAAAGATATGACCGCATCGAAATACTGCAAATGCTCTCCATCAATGAATCGCAACGGGAGTTTTAGAACCAGGTATATGTCTAATCTAAATTAAATTTGCTTAGAATTAATGTACTCGCAACTCCAATTTCAACTATTCTTGAGAATGCTATATGCGAATGAAACCCAAATTGATCAAATGGATCGCAAGATAATTTTCCCACAACAACTGGCTAACTCGTCTAGGTCACAACATCTCTAGAAATACTTATCACTCTATTTATCGTTTCGAAAATATTTAGACTGGCTCTGGTGTCGGTCAATGAGAGATACTCGTGGTAGCTGAAACGGTGAAGACAGGTGCCGAGGCAAGTTAGGCATGTCGGCATCGATTGCAGGGTCCAGAACTTGCCTACATATACCCTCAACAGATACGATTAATTAGTGGAACAAATTTAAAGGAGTATCAAGAGGATTATCTCACTACTAGTCAGAAACGATAAGGGTACAAACCAAGGCACTAAGCCAATAATACAAACGCAGCACTAAATCAACCACGCCAAAATTACTGAGCAGCCTGCTTAATATCATCAATTTGCGGCTTATCCACCGTAGCAGGGATGACTTCATCAAAGACTTCGGCGACTTCCTCCAATTTGCGGCCCTTTGTTTATGGGAAATAGAAGACCAGAACGACGAATTCGACAAATATAACGTAGCAGTAAACAATATAATACATTTCCAGCAGATGGCGTCCATTGCAATCGAGTTGACATAACCGTTGAATAGCTGAGTGGTGGCGTTGATGAACTGGGAGATCGCCATACCTTTGGATCGGAGGTAATATGGCAAAAACCTCAGTAACTGAGACCGAGGAAACCTATCATGTATGCAAATTGGTAGAGGGATATCATAGCCAACACTCCCTGAGCGAGGGACTGTTGTTTTGAAACGCCGCTGCTGATTGATGGCCGACAGGACGGTCCAGATCGTGTACGTAACATCCATATGTGATGTCGAGATTAAGAAGAGTCGCCGACGACAAAATTTCGCGACAAAAGCAGTCAAAGTGATTCCGACGCCAAGATCGTAGATCGTGAGCCCACCGTTAATGACAAGCTGTTGGGAAGAAGACGAGATACCCATTGACCTGAGGACGAGACTGAGGTAGTACGAAATGATACCGCTACCAGACATTTGCTGCGTAAATGAAGCCATACATATGATGATCAACCTCGGCCGGTTTCTCTTGTTGAAAAATGCCAAGTATGACACCTTCGGAAGCGACTTTTCGAATTGAATTGCTTGTATGATCTCGGACAGCTCAAAATCAACGAGAGGAGATGCATCATCGCCGTCGGCATGATATTTGACCAGCATCTTGCGCGCCTCTTCAACTCTGTCCGTGATCACGAGGTAACGTGGCGACTCCGGAACGAAGAAAATCATCGCTATCTGGCACAAGGGAAGAATGCTTGCAAAATGGAAGGGATTCGCCACGACCAGTAGTTGTTTTCGCCCATCCAGTAGGTGCGGTAGGTAATCCAAGCGGCGACAAGCGCTCCCAGCACCAAATGAGATTGTACGAAGTCGTGAGTTTCGGTGAGTAGGATAGGCGCACTCGGATAGTAGCATTGGCGATGGAACGATGGCGGTAGTAGAGCGCAGACCGATTAGGATGATGATCATGGCACCAAGGGCGATAGGTAATCTGCGTCCAAATCTATCAGCCATATATCCAGCCGGATTAAAGCCCAGAAGCACACCAAATGTAGGGGCAGCCGACAAGTGTCCGAGACGGTAGCCGGCGGGATGGTCGAAGTATGTCTGCCACTGAATCTGTGACTGCAGACCGTTTAACATAGAACCGTCGTAACCGGAGTTGGTAGAAGACATAATTGGACAGAGAATAAGAAGGTTGAGAATAAGAAGATTGTGTCGCTTCCACCACGACGGAACTCCTTTGGGCAAAACATCCTCAAGGTGGACATTGGCATTTTCGAGCTGATCACCTCTGCTATCTTTGAAGTCGTCATGCTCAAAAGGTCGTGCCATGTTGAGTAGGGACGATATAACGTAATGACCCGGTGCCAATTGGCAAGCACAGGGCCTTTATATGGTCTCCGATGGATGCCTACGCAATAAACAACCCAGAAATGAAAACGATGAGGGAGCGTTAGATCCCACCATTCGGGGGAGCGGAAGAGGCCAGATCAGAGTGTGTGCTATCCGGACCTCAGCTGCCCACGGGGAAGGAGCTGCGTTAGACCGTGGGTATCAGACCAGGATTCCACAAAATTGCAGCCGCTTGCAGCTGTCTGACAACTGACGATATGGCGTTCGGTAGGGGGAAGATTTGGCTCGCGCAAGTGTCACACCTGGCACTAGGAGACCGTTATGAAGGCGCTTAAAGTTGGTAAGATGGTGATTAAAATGCAATACCAAGGCCAGAATAGGTGGAGACAATCATGTGGCATCGGTATTTCGAAATTGCCGTCCGATGGGGTCACCCAGAACTGTGACATTGTGGGGAAGCTGTGGGAACGCCACCATCGCATTTTCGTGGCTGTCAGTCCTCAACTATCCGATCCCCGCATCTGAACGATTAACAGCTAAACGATCTGAGGGGTCAGCTGATTCGTCTGGAGGTCTCATGTCAACTTAAGCCTAATTCCCGGAGCGGATCTCTAGTGATGATTCAAGCAGAGCCAAGCCCCACTTCTGACGCGCCAAGGCCCAACCTTAACATATCGGAAATAGCCTAAACAAGCTTTCCGCGGAGGTGAGTCCCGAAGAAGCTTAGCGCAAGCGGCATTTCTTGGTGATGGTGACCGCGCTAATCTTAGCATAACGTTTAAGTGTTTAAACTATAATTGGCACGACACAGGGGCTCGTAACGGGATATCGGACTTTTTCCGAACAGGCATCAGCTATTGTCTTGATTCGATTCTTTCACTTAGAGCCCCTGTTGAGCAGTTAGCAGCCTCCGCTATCGCCTGAGTGTTTTTTGCAATCAAGCTAGTGTCGGTTGTGCGATCACAGTAAGCGCAACAGGCGCCGGACGTCGACGGCCGAATTGAGCGGATATGACTAAGAAATAACCAATCAATACTGAGAGAGCTTAAGTTAGGTGCCAGAGATTCAGTGAATTATACTCATCGATCCACTTGATCCACTCGTCTATCAATAAATTATCAGATACACCGATTCCAGGCTGCAAAGCGTCAGTAGCAGTGAAGTTGTTGAGTGGTGATTTTGATATCTTAGTCTGGCTAGTTCTCAGGCATCTTTCGTACAGGTTACAAGACTGGATATTATGGAGACTTTCCTAAGCTGCGAGGAGAAGGCGATTGCTTGTCTTGGAAGCAGAATATGCTTCTGCATCTTCGTGCACTCGAATGATGCATTCCAGTTGGCGAATGCCTTGTCGTATGAGGGCCTAGCAAGTCCCTCAGATGAGGAACGTCTGAAGAATGAAAACGCATTAGCTTCGTTATTAGTCAACAATCACAAGCCGATTTCCAACAACCATTTTTACGTTCCATATTGCAAAAATACAATGGATTCCAATACTCATTCTCACGATACTCAAACCCCCCTTGCTAGAGCGAAATGTCGTGATTACCATGCCATGAATACAGGTAGTGACAATTGGACCAGACTCTCAGTCCTCATTATCATTTCTAGTTCATTGCTCATTCATTATGAGCCCTGTTATTGATATGGATTCCACCGGACCCTACCCTTTGTCACTTGCGGCGTCATAAGGCATGAAGATTCCCGTCTATGACGGAAAGACCTTCATCATTTGGGACCGCGAGAATCAAGTCGTATTTCGCGGCTGTCAATTCCGAGACAGCTATTGCGGAAGTTCTCCTCTATTACTACGAAAGAACTCCAGGCAAATGTTCACATTCCTTTGTACCAAGGTAAACGGAGACTAACGCGGACCGCCTGGCTTGAAGTGTTAGCCAAACTCTATTGACGAAAATGTCGAGTAGTGAGTCCTTACACGTTCGCGTTGTCGTCGATCGGTATTTTGATGACGGTATCATTAGCCTCACAAATACTAATGATCATGAGAACTGGCTATTTGAGTGGTGGAATGCACCTAGAGAGAGTATCCACAAATGGCACAAGCTGCACGAGATTTCTTGCCACTTCTGGCGTCACAGGTTGTTTGTGAGCGGCTATTCAGTAGTGGGACAGATTTACTAGGACTGCGCAGGTATAGAATGAATGAGGAGACTATGAGCTTTGACGCCGTTAAAGAGTTCATATGATATGGAGCGTTACGTTGATTTCAGTATAATCGAGTGGATCAGGCCATGACTCAAGTAATACTTGTGAACCCAAAGAGACATATATCGGTACATTATCCTGTATGTAAAGCGACGTCGAACATTCAATGTGCTCAGAGCGTTTGTTAAGTGATCCACTTATAGAGTGAGCTGACTCACGGGTAGATCAAGTCTTACTACTGAGTACTCTACCTCAAGTAGAGGTGTCGAGCCTAATTGAGTGGTCAATATTCGTGCGGATCATGATCTTTAGACAATCCACTGCTTCAAATCGAATAGATTGAGTTTATCTAACGTGAGCGAGACTTGCCATATCCGTATTATCCGTGGAGGATACGGATATTTTGTCTGGTTGCGGATACGAATATGAATAAATGAAAACGGGCCTGGATATTATCCGTGCCGATCCCTAATGAAAAAATTGATAGCGCTATAGAGTAAGGCACAGTGAAAGGTAAGTTCGACTAGAACTTATTTGAAAGGGGTTGTTGGATATCCGTAGTCTGATCTCTTAATCAACTATCGTATCCAAGGTAATTATGATCTCTATATATACACATGAATACTGTGTAAACGTATGATTTGTGTCTAATCGTCAACAAGAAGTGTTTCTTCACATGAGGTTATTCTCAAGTCTCTCATGTGAAGATAGTCTACTCAACTTAGGTAAAATCCCTCAGACTATTCTTCTTTTAGGAGGATCAGCTCATATGTCATACGTAATTGTGAGACAATCTCATAAGAGAATTGCTCATGTGTCGTACGACAACCCTTGATGATGTAACGTGAGCAGGACTATAAACGTCAAGTTTCTCGTTGGGTACGGGCTATTATCCTTAGTAACGATAATACCTTTGATCGTACCTGAGTGACGTGTGCATGAGCAATATTTAGCCTCGGTGGCTGAGCTCATAAGACCACTTCCGCACTTCGCACTCTTACTATCAACTCTCATGGTGTCCTTCTCTTTCTAGTATTACTCAATATACCTTAGCATGAACTTTATAGCTTACACATTTTACCTAGCTTATTCTGAAGTTATAGTTGCTTTTTCAACACCCTAACTGTCTGTCGGAACACTTAAGCATCCAACCACGAAAGCCTTGTCATCTGATATGGCTTACCTCTTTTGAGCTTTAATGATGAGCGCAATTGGTGATGAACGTGGAGCGTTACCAGCCACAGGGTGTGATCCAGCCCCATATCACTAGGCGACGAGTAGCTGCTGAGATTGCGCGTCAGAGCATTATGAAAATACTCCTATGGATCATTCTGAACTACACTGTGAGACGATCCCTTTTTGAAGACACCGAAATATAAGAGCAACCCGATTGGAATATGACGTGTTCAAGAGATCCTCGAAGAAGAGGACGCGAAGTACATACATATTTTTTTATATTAGCGTTCAGACAGTCTGCCTAGCATCGAGCGGCTCGTTAGTATGGGCGAGGTCTTCGTTGATTTTCAGCCACTTGAATAAAGTTCTGTCTGATTACGGCCACAGCCTCGCACAGTTCTGCAGGGACTTGCGCGGCGCCTCTATATTATTAGCAAGGTAGGTCAGCAGGATAGGGTGCTGGCTATGTAATTGTTGGGTTTAATGCTCTGAGAGGATATCATGCAATAATTAGAGCAGCTAGTGATGAATTACTTAGTAAGTAAAATGTAGGCGCTATATCCTGTAGCTCGGCCAAGTGGACGGCGGAGAGAGTCCTTGGTTCAAATCAAAATCACAACAAAAACAACGACCTCGACAGGTTTCGAACCATTTTCTGCAAGCTAGCGGCGGCTCGTCTGCACTCCTCGTGTATCACCGTTCAACGTTACATTAAGCTACATTAAGTTATTGCATCATGAGTCTCATTGACGGTGAACACGATCGACGATCTTCCGCCAGCGCTCGCGAAGCCGCGTGGCTGGTGATGGCGACCACACGCGACGGCGCAACGGCTATAGAGACCAGACAGCGGGGTGGTATAAAGTCTACAAGAATTTCCACTAAATTCAGCCAAGAATGACACTGCCCTAAAAGTCACAGCCAAGGTAGACATTGTCCAGGAAGTCATAGCCAAGGAGGACCCAATGGAGACTGAGATATCCGAAGTGCTCGAAATCCTCCGACGCCCGCTGCCAAGTGACTCCTTGCTCGAGTTCATAGTCTCTGAGGACGGTTACAAGAAAATCATCGAAGAAAGAGAAAATTACAACCGAAAGTGAGGTCCAACTGATTCTATTTCATCACTCCGGACACTGACGTGAACAATAACGATCAGGTATAGGGTATGGTACGATGGCGAGTCTCACAAAGTCACAATTAATTGCTGTCCAAGCCATCTCCACGAACACACGAGCCTGACGATTATCGACAGTATGGTGGACGAAGTAAAAAGAATGTTGCGGGACGCCGGTGTAAGCGATCACCTTATCTCGAGGATAAAAAAGACTGGAAACTTGACAACCTCAACACGCTCTCGTAGAAAGTCATACAAGGAGCCAGATGGACTCATTATATTTCAGGATGGCGAATGGAGAGATGCTCGTAGAATTGCTTTTGAACTAGGCTTTTCACAGTCATACTCTAGCCTTCGTCAGGCGACTTTGTGGTGGATCGAGCAAAAGAAAGCCACTGTAGCAGTGCTGTTATGCCTGACGGAGGTCGACAAGAGTTCTGGGGCGGCTCATCGGGTGTTTCGGACCATGGAAGACTGCGACGCCGAAGTCGATACGTACGGCGTTGAATTCAACAGACAACGGAGAGAGGAGCATCGTCCACTGGGACCGCTGGAATATGATGGGTACAAATGGTTTGGAACTCTTCGTGACGCGTTCTTCGAGACGTATCGAGAAACTGATGCCGGCATAGTGAAAAGTGAACCAGTGGTAAGTTCCGTGAGACGTCGTCAATTTGTAACGGAGCAATTCCCTTCTCTGACATATGAAAACAGTACCTAATTAAGGATGGAGTAGATGTCAGTGAAGAGATTCCGCGTGATTTGAATGCTATCAAAGTGGATGACTTTGTCCCGTACAATTGGCTGAGCGACGAAATCCTGAGACGGTCGCCTGTCAACTTTCTACAGCCTCAGATATTCATGGAAGATATGTCTGACGCCATCCTTATAACTACACTCAACAGACTGGAGGACACCTTTGAAGTTGAAGAATATTGACACCATCTGAATACTTCGCTAGCCACCGA
>JAJLTN010000084.1:0-75414 GCA_030568215.1 Lipomyces kockii
ATCGAAGTTGAATGGCTGGTGGCGATATGTTATCGTTGGGTTGGGTAGGCGACTATCTTCGAGAGAGCCAGCAAATACAATCTGCGGCAGAAGAAGAACATAAAACTGGGCGACTAACAAGGTTGCCATACAGGCAGCAGCTGCGGCGTTTCTCTGGCGTTGTCGGCGAATACTAGGCATTTTGAAATGCTAAGAGTGGTGATACCAATACACGACACGCGTTGTTTACATTTACAACTTGCCCCATCAATCAAGGTTTAAACCTTAATCTTCATTAGGGAAGTTTGATGGCAAAATGTCTGTTTTGAAAATACCGTAACAAATTACTCAAGGTTTAGGGTTGCCTTGTTAGGAAGTGCTGGTGATACGAAACTTTAAAGGAACTTTGTGGCAAAATGTCTCTATTGGACTTGGGCGTGGGGGTTAAGTCCCGATGAGGAAGCCGCGACGTTGTGCAACCCAAAAAATTTCACGGTGCTAGAAATCGTTACAACAAGTTTTAGTCTCATTTTGGCTAGCATCATGCAAGGCGTCCCTTTATGGCCTAGCCGTCCCCACTCGTGCCCGACGCGTTATTCACGTTTGTTGTCGGTAGAGGTTGGTCCTGTAAGCTGAAACATAAACACAGCCATATCGCACCTTTATCTTTCACACGAACTCAACATAATACTTGACTATGGCTCCGAAAGATCGCCAGATGCCTACGTTCCGCGTATCGGGACCGTCTTACGCTTCGAAGTCTGCACAAATTAGTCCGTGTTCGACTCCGCTGCGCGCAGGAGCGACCACGACACCAATGCCAATAGCTACCAGAGAGACTCCAGAGCGTGCTGAAATTGACCTTCTACATGACACAGAGGACGAGTTGGACAGTGAAACCGAACTACCAATAGTTGCTGAAATGGTGGCAGTAGGCGGCCGTCCTTCCACGTGCTTCTTCGGTCCCCTCAGTAGCCGACACTCCTACACCCCGGAACCGGGTGTTCTATACCGAGCAGCACAAGCTCGCAATTTTCAAACTCTGCAATCTACACCAAGGCGGGTATACGCCTGGGAACCGGACAAAACTCTTCCAAACGATCGCTAGTCTATTCAACGAGGAGGACGGTTGGTGTGCACTTTGCTGAATAATTTAAGAGGTCGCTAACATATGAGGACATGAACACACCTACCGTCCGCACTTTAGTAGTCAATATGCTGAAGAATAGGCGACAAGAGCACAAAGAGAAGTCTGGCGTCGCTGAAGCGGATTTAAAGCAGGCGATGGACGCGTTCCTCGTCCGTTTCGATTCTGTGAATGCTGAGGTTAGCGCTGGACAGTCTCAGAATGCCCATGAGGAGCGGAACGTCGACGCCAGGAGAGCCGATCAGGGCCTGCTCTTATGGTGAGAGATAAGATGCTCTATGGCAAGCGTACAGCAGTCGAGGAATGAGGAATCCGATGGATCAGATGCCGAGCAGATAACATCCGGCAATTTTACCCTAAAGTGCTTGTATGGCACGACAGTCGATATTGAACCATCTTTAACACCTTTGTCTGAGCCATTCCTGACTTTCATTATCCGCCATATCCCTCGAGCTGGGAACTGGCGGATTTGTATCCGTATCTGCATCCGCCAATCGAAAGTATGGCGAATACGTATCCGCGACGGATATCCTATCCGCCAAATCCGCCAATCCGCTTACAGCCCTGTTAAATATAATAAGATATAAGTACAAAACCATCCAACGCCGGAAACCAAACCACAAATACACAAGGAGAATTGTATAGTCAATGATAAATACATAAGCATACATTTACACAGATGATAACTGTAAACTGCTTCATCTACTGCGCTGCTTCATTGTTCGCGGTCTCACCTTTGCTCGCACCAGCTAGACAAACCCACTAAACATTCCCTCCCACGCACCATCTCCAAACTCCAACTTGTCCGTACTGCCGTTACCTCCTTCCCCGCTTACTGCGCCGGTGGGAAAGTTATTCATAACAGTCGTAAATCCCGAACCAAGATCCCACCCACCGCCTAACTCTCCCCATTCCTGATTCTGGACAATTAACCCGGCCCACGGATCCCCGTTCTCGATATGCGTTGATGATGAGATATTTGATTTCAGGGTCGCGGGCGGGAAGGTCAGTGAGACAGCAGACGGTTGCGGAAGGGAGGGTGAGATTCCGGGTTGATTGAACGAGATGTTGAACGCTGTGTTAAGATGTTGGTGGTCAGAATATATCCGTGGCTTCTTTTGTTGGAGGGCAGTGGCGTCTGGTAATGGCAGCGAAGGAAACGGAACGACTTGAACCGCGGGAGTATAGTGTGGTTGGACGGAGTGCTGTTGCTGTGGACAGACTTGTTGCGGATACTGCGTTGTCGTTGACGACGACGCGGCCGATGGAGCGGGCGCATATCGCGGCTGCATCTGATGCGACACTACATTGTCCACCGACGCCAGCTGTTGTACCGGACCGTATACGTATTCCGAATGTCGCGCCTGATGCATCTGTACGTGTTGCTGCTGCTGCTGCTGCTGCTGTGAAGACTGTTGCACGGGCTGCTGCTGAATCTTCGATTTCCATGTCGCATCCGCCGTCTTTACTTCCGCGATCCGCTTACTCCACAGCACCAGGTTTCCCGACATGGCCATAAAAGACCATTTTTTGTCCTGACACATTACTTTTGCGACATTCTCAACTCTGTCAATAGCCTTGTTTGCGTCGTCGCGGAGTTGGGGGGAATAAGAGTCCACGTAGTCGTATTTAACGGATAACGCGACAAGAAAGCAGCGCACGTTGGCATAAAATAAAATTGACCATATTGATGGGCCAGAAAAGAGCAGTTCGACGGTGGCATGCTGTAAAATCGCTGACACAGACTCACGGGCGAGAGCGAGTCGAAGAGCGTTGAGTGAGGGGATGAATGTGGAAAAAAGATTCGCTTCGGACGGGAAGGATGGGCGGAAAAACGGGGAGTAGAATAATAATTTGATGGCGACGAAGTTCAACGTCAAATGTGATCGCGTAACGGCCGATATATGCGTATTCGCGACACGGTGACTAAGTTCGGTGATCTCATTCTCGATCGCTCTAAACTGAGCTGCGGTGACATGATGGAATCTGTCGGCCCGGAAACAAACTGGAATGATGTGCTCGAGAACTTGAGCCTGGTGTATCAATTCTATAAAAAATTCGTGAGGCGGGCCAGCGGGGTTGTCAACGTCGGTGGGATCTGGAAGCGGGATGGACACATCTGTGCGGTAGATCATGAGAGGGTAGCCTTTGCCTGTGGATGTCCATTTGTCTTTGGTGAAGAGGGCCCAGAAGGTGCGGCGTTTGACTTCTTGCAGAAGCGGGGTGTCATTGGCGTATGATTTTTGACGGTGTAATTTGAGCTCGAGTGCCATCCGAACGGCCTAAATAGTCAGTCTCGATCAACATGATAGGACTGAGACAAATATCATTACCTGGGACAGTCGGAGAGGCCACGCTTCGACGTCGTCTATACCTTTGCACTGAAGTTCGAGGGTAAGATGGATGAGAGTGAGTGCTTGACAGGCCTGCAGTGAGGGCTCATAATGTATGAATAGTGACGCTAATTGATTCTGCAGGACTCGTTTGATATGTCGAAAGTCGCGTGACGAAACAATTGCTTCCGGGAGACGACAGGCGACGCCGTACATGGCAGAGAGCAGTAGTTGAGAAGGTTCTGTGGTGTCGAGGTGTGCGCGCGGGACAATTGGGATGTACGGGTGCACACGGGTGTAGTAGAGTTCGTTGAGATGGCGTTCGACAGCCTTATCTAGCTTCAGCTCTGTGTCGAGATCCTCATCTGCTTCGGTTGTCGTGCTCTTGTTCTGCATGTCCTGCCGAAGATGTAACAGATCCGACGTATCGGGGTCGTCCTGGCTGATAAATGACAAGTTCGACAGCTGAAATCCGCCGTATGCTGAGGTAGAACCGTCGAGCATGATAGAACCGTCGTTTGGCGCGCGTATGGTGCCTCCCCGGGGCTTTGTCTCGTGCTCAGAATCGTAGCAGTCTATCCCGTGCTCGTAGCACCATACGCATGCTCCGGATTGATTGCGCGGGAGTGGCTCGCACCTCAGGTGCCGCTTGCGACAGGCAAGGCACGACCTCTTTGATGCTGGTGTACTTTGCGATGCTGTGTCGGACGGCGGAGGCGGAGACTTCAAGAGTGGCGGCATAGTTGATTGCTGCCGTGGAGTTAGCAAGAGCTGCAGTGTGTCGGACATTTGATGGGTGTGTGTGTATACTTGTGCGTGGCGTATAGCGCAGTGTAATATTGGCAAAGGAAGAATTGGAACTTGGTGAAGCCAGAGAGCCCTTCGAAGTCCGGAGAGGCCCCGAGCATCACAAAGACGGCGTCACTGTCATGGGTCTGTAGAGCGCAGTCTGCTGCGCATTTCTATAAGGACATTTGGAACTCTGAAGACCATAATAATAAGGAAAAATGCGGGGGGATTTTATGTAGTTCACTTAAAGTTTAATATCATCGGCCCTAACCCTCCGGAGAAATGGTTTCAACATTGTTATGATACTAACAAGTTAAGATTCTTTTGTGGTGCAGTGGTGGCGTTACTATAATTGAGCCAAAGACGCGACTGAACAAACTATCAGTGACCAATGGTCCGACCATCTTGGTCCGCCAATTAATGACCGATTGGTTGCTCCCGAACCGGATTAACTATGTCTCAACGCCATTATCTCATTTACAACTCATATATGCCGTATCTGCTACACTCCAAATGCACATGTTGTAGCACATGAATTAGCATTTGGGTCGGGACATCTTTGGCCGACGGCATGTGCAAAAGACTAGCCGCGAAAGTATGACCATTATACAGCAAAGTTCAATTATTTGGATAACTGCCTTCATATTCCTGAACATCCACTCTGATTAATCTCGGTCAGCATCGCCTATGTTGAACATGCCCCGCCAGCGCACTGTTTTAATCACTGGCTGCTCCAATGGCGGCCTGGGTGACGCCCTCGCGCGTGCTCTCCACGAGCGTGGCCAGCGTGTCATCGCAACAGCACGGAACCCGGCCAAGATGGCTCACTTCCGAGAGCAGGGCATCGAGACACTCACTCTCGACGTTCTCTCGCCGGAGTCCATTTCCATGTGTGTTGCAGCGGTTGCGGAGAAAACAGGCGGCACCCTGGATATGCTCATCAACAACTCCGGCGGTGGTTATTCAATGCCATTGACTGATGCCGACCTCGATGCTTCACGCAAATTGTTCGAACTGAATGTCTGGGCCATGCTCGCAGTCACTCAAGCGTTTGTCCCGCTACTGTTAAAGTCCGAACATGGGGCTATCATTGCAAACAACACGTCCATCGCATCCGTGGTGCCAATGCCAATGCAAGGCATCTACAATGCGAGCAAGGCCGCCGCGGCGATGTTGACCGATAATCTGCGCCTCGAGCTTTCACCATTTAACATCAAGGTTGTCGATCTGAAGACTGGAGCCGTGAAGACCCCATTTTTTAATAATCAGATCGGAGGCGCAAAACCGTCGTTGCCCAAGAGTAGCATTTACAACGTCGCGAAAGCCGATGTCGAGAAGATTCTGGCAGGTACACCAATACAGAAGGGCATGACCGATCGTGACCAATGGGCGCAACAGGTGGTGGCAGATTTGCTTGTGAAGTCGCCGTCCGCGCAGATCTGGAAAGGCGGGAGTGCGTTTCTTACGTGGTTCGCGAGAAGGTTCTTACCATTTACCTTTATGGACAGCACCTTATTGCAGATGGGGGCCGTGGTTATGGTCAAGAAGAATCTAAGCAGTGTTCACTCCAGGTGATGGGGTTCAGACAGGCCAGCGTTATTGTACTGTCTTTATAATTAACTATTAAGTTAACTACTTTATTTAAAAGCAAATAGCCCTGAGCTACCTCCATGTAATAACTATAACTTTAGGGCGTGTTGCACAAACTTTGCAGCGCTATGGGTAAAAAGGATTATGCTGTTGTTATACCATGTCCGAACTCCGCAATCAGTATTATTATATTCTGTAAGTATATCATTTCTCTATATGTATTGGATTGGGCAAGCGCTATTGCAGTAGTATTACTTTAAATCTAACAAATTATAATATGAATCCTCGGGCAAACAGAAATAAAGTTTAGTAGTAATAAATGTCTGGGGTCTTGGGATAGGGTCTATTTCTCCACATTCAATTCTTGGTTCTTCTAGGGATCAGTGTATCATGATTCTCCTAAACTTTGTAATGACTGCGGATGTCGGTAAACTCTCCATGCGGAAATATATAGTACATATTATATATATACTACATTAATTCAGATGAGCACGACAACAAAGCCAGTCCTGCATGGAAGTAATTCGAGCGGTCGCGCTCCGCCTCTCAAGCGCATTAAGACTGCCCGAGCATGCGATCAGTGTCGCAAGGCAAGATCCAGGTGAGCATAGCACATATTTATGTGCGCAAGTAATGCTAACAAGGTAGATGCGAGGATCCGCCTGCAGTCACTTCCGCGGCCTCGTCGGGCCGATGCCGGCGGTGCATCAAGCTCAACAAAGACTGCACCTTTGTCCTGTCCGTTGTCGAAACTCGCGGCCGCTCCTCGTACTTGAAAGTTCTCGACAGCGAAGAGGCTACGGAATCGCCGTACGCGGACTACATCGCGACATTCAAAACAGTCTTCCTTCCGCCATGTCCAATCATCTCGACCATCGACTTCTCGTCTTCCGTCCACTCTACCCACATCCTCCTTACATGCTGCATGCGCTACCTGGGTGTCCTCTTCGTCGGCGCACCAGACTACACTCTCGCAGAGATTAGGACATCGATTAAATCCTACCTTTTCACAAAATCTCCTCTCACACGCCCACTGCCCCAAAACATACAAGCACTCGTGCTTCTCGCGCTACGAATCGAAGATCGCGCTTGCGGAATATGGCTAACGACTGCAATTCGCATGGCCTGCGCTCTAGGGTGGAACCGCTCCGTCAAACCACCCGTTCCTTCTGCAGCACTCGCCATGACAGATTTTTTGTGGTGGACGCTGGTGTGCGAGGACATCTGGCTGTTCGTATTCACTGGCACTTCGAGCTTAATCTACGCCCGTGATTTCAAAGTCCGGAACCCCATCTCGCCCGCGTTTTTCTGCGACATCGTCGAGTTGTCAAATGTGGCACGGCATCTATTACGGCCCGAAACAGTCGATGCGGCAATGCCCTCCGCTGGTCAAGAACTGTTGGCAAACTGGGAAGCAACACACCAAGGCATCGCCTCGGTCCCAATTCCCGAGCCACCGCCTCCACAGCAAACTACAACGGACGATTCACTCTCGTCAGAATTGCCAAGTGAGTCATCGCAATGGACACCCCCCCCTCCTTCAAGCGAGACGTCGCCGCAAACTCCACCGTCACCGGCACCTTCGGTATCCTTGAACACTACATTAACGCCAACAGCGTTGATCCAGCTCGTGTATGCGGCAGTAGTTGGTCTCCTCGTACTCGACACGGTTGTCACGCGCAACCGCGACCCAAATCTCCTCATCGACGCACAGCGACGGACAATTCTGCACATGGCGTTAGTCCTCGAATCGCGGTTCCGAAATGGGGCTTTCGCGCGATGGCGACTGCTTGCGAAATTGGCAGACATTGCCGGCGCGGCATTGTCTGTCCTCGGGATGGAGCGAGGTAGGGAGTGGGCGGCGGAAAGGGGCGATGGGGCCGGTGATATCAGGACTTTGGAAGATTTGTGGGAGTATTGGGAGGTTGATGATGAGGAGGCTATTAAGAAAGAGTGTGGGAGGATTAATGTCCATCCGACCCTTACGCAGGGATGAAAGATGACGTGTATGATATTGATGATTTGGTTGAATCTTCGTAGAAGTATTGTGCTACTGTTGGAGTTTTCTTTTTTAGATAGTTTGTGGATTGGATGGACTCGGCTTTCGTGCACATTATATAAAATATGTTATTATCTACAGCACGGATGATTCTCGGGCTTGAATGCAAAGGAGTCAGTAGTACTTTATGATTTAGACTATTTGTTAAATTGTAATGGGAAATTTTATTCAACGTGTACTTAAGTAGTGATAATAATGCATCCGGGTTCCCAGGAGGCTCACAGCTCAGGCCATGTCAAGTTCCAGTGGGATGCAAGCAATCCTATTGCTGGAGGTATGCAATTATGATGGCCATATATGGTTCAGCCGATTAGCGGCGCGCAGATAGATGTCTACAGAAGCAAAGTCAAGATGTAAGTGTCCGAACCAACCAATATATAATAGTCTGAGTCTAGGATCGCAGAGCTAATCAAGCTATTCTCTAGTCCCTTTTCGAGCGGAAGTAGTGAATGTCGGACTGGTCGTTGGCAATTTGATCCCTATGATCAAAACATTATTAGCCACGAGGTGCAGTCGCTTCCTGTGACCTTTTATGGCTGGGATACGGGTACTTCAATAATGATTTCATTTGTCCGGATTCTAGTCAACTAATTACGCTATAACATTCCTTGGGTTGGCTTAGCGACCGTGTCACTTTTGTTGACTATTTACTGGTCCATTGCGGTAGCAACTACTGAAATCCGCTTCAGGCCCACCCGAGTGGGCCTTGGATCAACTATGAAAGCCGCAGCAAAAATATCCGGGCCGCGAGCACTAACCCTTACTCTCTGCCGATTCAATAATACTTATTCCCTTATTAAGTTTAGCGCAGTCGGTTTGCACTCGGCGTGTCAAAAACCGTCAAGAAAATCACACAAACACTCGTTCGATACGCTTTTATCCATTCAGTATTCGTGCGCACACACCAAGCAATCGACATGGCACAACGGCGCTCGGTAAGACTGCAAGCGAGACGAAGCAGACAAGCATCCGGCCTGCTTCGATTCCCAGACAGCTCCAGCACCGCTATCGTTCCCGTCGGTCATGGGACGATGCAACCGGAGCAACACCGGGCGAGAGATAGTGCCATGGAATATACCAAGAATGCGCAATACTGCGCGTTGAAGTTACCCGCGGTACCCAATATTCTGAAATCCAAGAATGGTGAGAACTACTCCTTCTCTTTCGTAGTTTTGTTGGGAGGATCAGGGCTGATGAGACAGACGGATCGTTTACGGGTTTTACTGATTGTGCCACTGAAAGCGCGCTGCTGTTAACACCCACCTCCGCGTATGTCTGGAAGTACTCCTCCCCAGACCATATTCCCTCGGCAATCTCGTTCCCAATTTCGAACGCCTCAGGAGCACAACCACTAGGCGTACTCGTCTCACCTTGCGCCGGCAGCACGGAGCCCGGTTTAGTGCTGGTCAATCCAACGACAGGGCAGTTGACATACTTTGATGCAGTAGGCGGTGCATTAGCCGAAGGTTTGCTGCACCGTAAAAAGGGCATGGAGACGACAATCCCACTATATCAATCCGAAACGCTCGAGTATCTCCAAAATATCGAACCCGCGGGTGTTATTCTCGCGACAAGCACCGGACGATTCGTGTTAGTGGTATTGCACGATGGTGCGGGGAGGCCGGGTGTTGCGTGTACAGCTATGAGGGGTGCCGGGACCGGGTTATGGAGTAATATTGTCGGCTTTGTCAAGATGGGATCCACGCGTCGTGACGTCGTCGCCATGAAACCTGGAAAATTACTCGGACGAGGCGAGAGGATGGCTGTTACTGCGAATGTTCGAGGCGCGGTCACCATGTGGCATTGTTCCCGCACCGGCGATTACCGTCTTGTGTTTGAAATGGACCTGCGGGAACAGTTAGTCGCGTCAATAGCAGGTGTATACCCACAGGCCGAGAAGACGTTTCGCGTGCACGACATTGAAATGCTCCCTGACGACGACACAATGGGATTACTTTTATCCTCATTCACGTATGATGAAGATGACGAGGAGAAAATTTATTACGTCTTATTTACGGCGTATTTTGATCCCGTGGATTTTAGAATTATGTCCGCACACAGAATAACCTGTTATACAATGCACTCGACTCGGCCGCCGAGATTATTACTCCCCAGCCCGGGATATACTGCCTTCATCGTTCTTTCGAATGCGGTAGTCCTGCTCGATACGGTTCTTAAACCAAAATCCGACGAGAACTTGTCAACGGCATTTAAATGGGAAGACGTGATTCGGTTTAAACCTGAAATCGAACTAAAGTCAGCTGGAACAGAGGATATGAGCCAGATTAATGGTCAAGTTACACGACATGCGGGAATCATTGTTGTTGCGCGTGGCGCAGGTGTGATTAGGATTGAAAGGTTTGAAGATGAGAATGGCGGGAATGTTGTGCGGTCCAGTGCGGATGTTATTAAGAGTAAATTGGAGCAGGCGGTGTATTATGGCTATATTGATGAGAATCCGTTGGATTTTGGAAAGGTCAAAGAGGTCGGGTATGACATTAATGACATCGAGACAGCGATCAGTGTTGTGAGCGATGAAATTTTCAATGGAAGTAAGTACTGCGATCTCCATATTCATTGCTACCATGTGCTAATGACACAGCGTCATTATATATGCAAGTCGACGAAACGATGACGTGTCTCACGTTGCGGTGTCAAGCACTTGGACGATTGGCTGAGCATCTGAGTCTGATTTTTCCTTCTTTGTCAGCAGAAATCAGGTACCAAGTACTCTTCAAACTTGAGAAATGCGAAGCAGCGAAGAATATCTATAGACTATGGTTCGCGTCAGCAGCGTCGGGGCCTCGAAGTGGTATGCTCTCTGAAGTCATTTCCGACATGACACAAGGTGGCGGCTCCGTGGACTCATTCTTTCTCGACGACGTGTCCAAAATTGGTGATCTCATCACCGCTTTTTCCAACAAATGTCTCGTCCGAGCACGAACGGCGTCAGGGCACAGAAATATAATGCTCCAACACGTCGGCGAAGCAAATGAATTCCTTCTCACGGTACTTTCGTCGTCTGCATATGTCATACTCTCGCACTACAAGGAGCCCGTATTCAAACTTTCGCACGCATGGGGTGTTACGCAGCCGTGGACGTCTACCTTCGACGTCTTGAACTCGCTGAGCCGGCAATTCGAAGTCACAAAGACCGTGTGCACGTCATTGTGGGAAATAAGTGACGCCGCTGACGAACAAATCGCTATGAATCTCCGTGATCTATGTGATCAACTAGTCGGCCTTGCGGAGTCACTTTGTCGAGCTTATGAAGAACGCATATCGTTCTGTGAGGCGACGGAGAGTCGGAACGAACAGGCGGAAAATCTGAAGCGCGCGTACGCTGAGCAGCGACCGGGATGGTTGAAGCCGCTGTTGGCGTTTGGATGCGGGGAGCAGGCTTTTCAGTTAGGCGAACGATATCGAGATTTCCGTACATTAGCGGAGATGTGTCGGGAGGAAAAAGTGCAGCTGGATAAATTTTCTGACGAGGCGAGTCGGGTCGCGCGGGAGAATTTGGCAATGAGAACGAAATATTATTTCGATACTTACGGGTACGAGTTTGCGCAAACACTGTATCAGTATTATATCGACGCGGGATACACTTCTGAACTTTTCGTCGCGTTTCCGGCATATAGGGAATATCTCGAACGATTTCTGAGCGACAGGAAGTACGATCGGGTTGCCTGGATTCACGACATTCAGATAGGCGATTTCATTAGCGCGGGGATGAAGTTGGAGAATGTGGCAGAGAAGATGGAAGACACACTGTCTAATAAACTGCTGCAGCTTAGTATTGGAAAGCTCTGTTTGATTTCTGCGAGTGTAGGCGGTGCGCAGGTGGAGGATGATGTGACGTATATTAATGAGCAGTTGGATAGGATTGATCGATTGGAGGAGGAAGATGTTGGTGTAAATGAGGTTATGGAGTAAGGTAGTTGTATATTATACATGTACTATAGATCAAACAAATTACTAGCGACTTACTCATATCGTACACCTCGTTGTTGCTATGTGAGTTACAAGCCACTCTCCTTGAATGCATTTCGAACATCTTTCAAAAACCGGCCAAAATCCCTCGACTCATTCAACCGGGTCAGCATCCCGTCCAAAACACCCTTCTCCAATTGCGGCTCACATCGCAGAATTTCATAATCAGGATCACTCAAGTCCAGAACGACATAATACTCGCGACTCCACGCACTCTCGCTAATAAGAGTAAATACAATTTTCAACTGATCGTCATCGAATCCTTCAACCCGTAATCCTAGATTTTGCTCCCAAAATGCGAGCTCGGGCGCGTTGAGTGACGACTGTGCAAGGAACTTGGCGCGGTCCTGGGAGCGTTCGACGCGTTTTTTGTCGAGGATTGATTGAGTTTCAAGGATTTGTGCGACGACGGCGTCACGTAGGATGGTCAGGTCTTGTTTTTTCCGAGTGAATTCTGCAATTGATGATTCGGTTTCTTGTACTTCTTGCTGTTCGCGGGCAGATTCTAGCTCGCAATGTTAGATGGATTGAGAATATTGTAAATGTCCAGCCGGTGATGAACTTACCTTGAGCAAGCTCGGCTTCCTTTTCTTTGTAGTACTCGATTTGATTGCTCATCTGCTGTTCCTGCTCTGCCCGTATCCTGTTAGCACCCAATATATTCTCATCCTCCGCCCTTCTCCTCCCCGGCATCACCATCGCAACGTACCTTTCGCCTCCGTAATCTCTTTCTCGAACTCATTCCGATCTTCTAAAATCCGCTTCCGATCGTTCGCGATAAACGCGTCAAATCTGGCTTGAAATGCATCCATATTCCGCCGCAATTTATCAAAATCGAAGGCAAATTGCGGAATTTTGGGCGATGCCGTGCTCATGGGTGAGTCGAGTCCTGTGGAGCCGCTGCTGCCACTGCTGGTAGCTATGTCGAGAGTTTCGATGCCTGATTTGAGGGATGCCAGAGACATCATTTTGCGTATTTTCTTGAGTATTGGTACTATAGTTATTATCTATGAGATTAGTCGTGGCTATGCGATTATGGGAATCTGAACAACGAGCGATCCGAGCCGTCATGCTTCCCAATGTAAACAAACATCTAAGTTGGCACGGAAACCTTACGAGAACACCCTAGCCCACAAAATTCCGTTTTGGGAATCGAAAATTCTCAGCAGCACGCCGAACAGAGTAATCATTGACCTCTAATACGACCGACAAAGCATATAGAATCAATAATTAGTTCATATATATAGGAAAGATGTCGTCTGCGGATATTAGAGATATGCTTGATCTGCCTAGTCAAGTTCCCTCCGCCGGCCGGCCGCCGCCTGCGAAACGGATTAAGACTGATGGCAAGAAACTTGGTATGTACCTTTTCTCTGATTTAACCCTTTGTTTTTAATCAATCGTCAAGGTTGATTTGATGCAGATTGATGGGGACTGACAATGGTAGATGGGATTCATAGGGAGCTCCATAATTTGTTGGGGGAGAACACGCATGCTGTGACTGTCATGCAGAATAAATTCAAGGAGAAGCCTAATTGGATGCAAAAACCGTCGCCATGGTGAGTTTTCATCGATAATGGATATATTACGATCTATGTGGAGGAGTGTGAATTAAGAGGAGGGGGACCTTTGGCTGAACAAGTACAGGGTATGGACGACGTTCAAGAATCAAGCCCGGAAAGATGGTTTGGACTTACACCATTGGGTGCGAGGGACTCCTACAAATGGTAAGTCTATTACCGTGATTGTGGCTGAATAGTGTTAATAGGTTGTAGATGAATACCCATTCGCAAAGTTCGACAAGCAGGTCGATGTGCCGACATTCTCGAAAGAAGAATACGACAAAGGTTTAGCCGGTATGAATTCTATTATAGCCATCGTTCTTGACTATGCTAATTGTAACAGACGCGGCTTGGACACCCCGAGAAACAGAATACCTCTTTGACCTATGTCGGGAATACGACCTCCGATGGCTCGTCATCCAAGACAGATATGACTACGAGCCCGAAGAGAACGAGCCGCCATCGATTCGGACACTCGAAGATCTGAAGGAACGGTACTATTTTTGCTGCCGGAAGCTAATGGAGCTAAGAAGAGATGCGTCTGGCGTCGATTGGACACCGCGGGATCTCGAGCTCTACAACGCCATGAATTTCAACAAGGATAAGGAGATTATGCGAAAACAGTACTTGGAACGACTTTTAAGTAGATCGCCAGCAGAAATAGCAGAAGAAGAACGGTTGATATTGGAATATCGCCGACTGCAGGAGTCGTCGAAGAAGCTAGTCCAGGATCGCGAGGAATTGCTTCGCCTGCTCGAATCCCCTCAGACGGCGAATTCGTTCGCACAGTACCAATCACCGCAGGGATTGTCGCAGTTGGCAGGTAATATCTTAGCGTCAGATAAGAACAGACGGCGGAAAGGTGTGCCGGAACCTTTGGCCCAGGGTGGGCCAGTGGCAAGAGCAGTACCTGGGACTCCGAATTCTGGCGTCCATGCGCAGGCTGCAGTGCAGGCCCAGCAGGCTCATGTTGCTGGGGTGCAAAACGGAGTGCATGGTACGAAGCAGACACAGCAGACCGGTAGGCCCTCAGCGCAGGCCACTCCGGCTGTGTCAAAGACTGAGTTGGCGCAGAGCGCTACCGCTAAGAAAGTCGTCAAGAGAGTTCCTCCAGGTGAAGGTACTACAGTTCGTCTTGAGTATTGTCTGAGTATGAATGCTAACTTCTGCAGAAAATCTCTATGGTATTTCGTACCACGATAAATTAGTCCAAGGCGTATATCTCCGCTCTACAAAAATCAGCACGTTGAAACCGACCGTACAAACCAAAGTCGCGTCAATCCTCGCAGAACTCGGTATTGCGCCCAAACTGGCGATGCCGACGGCTAAAGTGTGCGAGCGGTATGAGGCATTGCAGCAGGCTATTAATTTATTAATTGAAACTAAGAAGCAGGCTGATAAGTTGGATCACGAAGTTAAGGTGTTGACATCTGCGAATGCGGGACTGCAGTCAGATATGAAGTAAAATAAAGTGTAACATATATTTGGTGCAAGGGGTTTTGGTTTTATGGGCGTTGTGGCTGTTTGTATTTATATAATATATCGGATTTACTCGACATAATTTATAAAGTATAAAAAATTCGTGTTTGTACAAGGATGCCGAATATCTAATGTGATTGCTATTTTAGTTAACGATCGTCACGCGTTTTCTTTGAAACTGTACCAGGAAATGATATATTTGTATGCGTGGTCGACTTCAGGGCTCATTGTCAGGGCCGCACGACGACGGCAGCGAGTGCCAAGACACGACTTCAATCGACAGTGTGGCTTCCCCTGAATGTTTTCTGACACTTAAAATTACAACGCACCGTGCCCACAGTCCAACAATTCTTTGTGCGGGAGAAAGACAGTTGAGTTATTCAGCCATTGATTCAATTTGTGGTTTGATAATTTGAAGGTATTAGGTCTACCCAAACCATGTAGCAGCAGTGCGGTATTATCGAACAACATCTAACGCTCTTTGTTCCAGGGTTCACTCAATTCGTCCGCGTCTACACAGTCGGCATCATCACATATCTGTGTCACAAGGAAAAATAATAATGTCGACGCGCGCACCGTCGCGAACAAATCTATCGAGGCCTACGTCGGTGTCAGGCAAGACACTCAACCGCGCGACCGCAGTAACCGATGCTGGCGGCTCACAGCGCAGTAATGTCTTCAAACGACAAGTTTCCGTAAGTCTATTACTTGCGCAATTTTCTTTTGCACTGTATGATTGTGGAGCGCTAACGGGACAAAAGGTTAACACGATTGAATCCTGTGTCACTAAATTGCTCGTAGCAACGAAACAGTTACTTGAGTGTCTTACGCAGTGGGCGGAGGGTGATCGGTCAGACAAAGATGTGTCGGATGTATACGTTAGTTTAGGGAATGAATTTAATACCACGAGTCGGGCGTTTCAGAATATTGGGATCGATGTCAGGTGGGCATTGCAATGCGAGTGCTTGGAACAGGACAAGGACTAATGCATCTACAGCGATCTAGGCGACCTTCCCGGCGACATGAGAGTCATACTGGAAGAAACGCTGTCCCGCGAACGGTCACAAGCCGGACTGGACATCTATCTCCCTGCGATCCGCGAAATAATTGTGAAGCTCCTACAAGGTCTCCGCGACAAGCAGGGCTTGCTACGCCGCATGATGGCGGCAAAAGGAACCGTCACATCATCAACATCTCAAACTCCTGCCGTTGCGCAGCAGCCGTACGTACCAACTAAAGAACGCTCGCCTGTCCGTCGGAGTACGACCACCGCTACTCCGTCGTCGCCTTCGAAGAGCGAGTTTGCTGTTCCGTCGCGCTCAGCAACGGTCATGGCGGGCAGAGATCGATACCAGCTTACAGATCCATATCCACCCGGACAAAGCCCGTCACCTCCACCCCACAGTGTCTCGTTCGAAACTACGTCGCAGCAACAGTATCAGCGGACTCCACAAGTCGCCAAGCCCTCGACCTATACGCCCGAGCGTCCGCGCATTCAGATCAGCGAGTCAGAATCGCGGCAGCATCCATACGTGACGCACCCGACCAAAGACCCCCTCGCAGCTTTACAACGTGGGGAGGCGCTCGAACGGCGTGCGTCTAGACGATTTTCGGCGTATCAGTTTGCAAAACTCGGAGCTGTGGCGGGGAGTGCGGAGGTGCGGACTCGGTCGCGGGGGAGTTCGATTAATTCGGTACATGACGGATTTGTTGGGAGCAAATTGCGGTTAAGTTCACCTGCTGAGCAAGAGGAGGGGCGCCTTGAGGAAACCGAGAAACCTGCGTCGAGCGCTAAAGCTGTTGAGCCGGCACCAAATGCGCAAGACATACTCCCCGAACCGGTCGAAAAGGAAAACCAAGAGACAGCGACTTTGCCAATCTTCATTCAACTTGGCCGGCAAGTCAAAAAGGCCGTGCTGGACAAATCCGACATTTCAATTGCATCAATCCGTCTGTTGTTCATCGAACGCTTCTCGTACTCACCTCATGCGGAGAACTTCCCGGAGTTGTACATCCAAGACAAAGAGGCTGGAGTGAGATACGAACTCGAAGAATCTACGATCTGCGATATTTCCGCTGGGTCGGTAGTTAGTTTGAATATTGAGCCAGTTGACGAGGGGAGGAAAGCTATTGAGGATGGGGTGGCGAATATGATGAAGCAATTTGCGGAGATGCAGTCCTCACTCGCGCAACACGCGGATGCCATTGCAAAGGTACTCGACATGCAGCAGAGTTCGGCCACACAACTCGAGCACGTCGTCAAGAATCTGGAGAAATCACTGTCTCAACCAGTCACGCGGCAGGCATCGCCGACTCCTCAAAAGTCGAAACCAGTTGTCGATCAGGAGACACTTTCCGAACTCGCGTCGCTCCGCAAAGATGTGGCGGCGGTCCGACAAATTCACGCTGCGTTGACAAAAGATGTGGATACGTCGCTCAGCGATGTGCGGGAGAAAGTCGCGGGCATGAGCGGGACCGCGCAGACGAGTATCATCGTCGCAGGGAACGTTCAGATTCAGAAGTACAGCGAGCACTTGTCGACTTCGACGGATGAATTGCTTACCCGCGTGGACGACCTGCAAGATGTAATCGAGGCATTGAGGAAAGACGTCGCATCCAGGGGCGTACGTCCGCTCCCACGGCAACTCGACGCAGTCGCCAAAGACATCACGTCGGTTCGGACGAGACTCTCGACAGTGGACTCGTATATCAAGAATGAAAAACCAATCTGGAAACGCATATTGGAGAAAGAACTGGACAATGTCGTCGAAGAACAGCAGTTCTTTACGCATCAGGAGGATTTGGTCGGCGATTTGTCTGAGGACTTGGAGTCTGCGATTGAGACATTCGAGCTGGTAAGACAGGTGGTCGAGGAGCAGCTGAAGAATCCGCGGAGTAGAGGCGCGGCCGCAGTGGTTGTGGGACTGGGCGGCGGTGTTGTTGGGGACACGTTGAGTGGGAAGGATGCGGTTTTAAGGGATGTGCGAGCGTTGAATCCGAATCATGAATCGCGCGTCGAAGCAATCGAACGGGCGGAAAAGTTACGACAGAAAGTGAACGAGAGCAGGGTCGACGAATTCGAGCGCGAGTTAGAAGAGTTTGTCGGAGAGGGCAAGCTGAAGAAGTCGGGTGGGATTGAGGAAGTCGAACGGAACAGGAAACAGAGGGAAGAACAGGTGTGGAGAGAGTGGAGCGAGAATAATGCCGCTATGGCGATGAGGGGGATGTAGTTCGTACATACATATATATATCAACTATTATTATTTTTATTGGTATTAGCATTACGAAAAGTGATGATGGGCATTTGAATAGGTAGCATATACGGTGTTGGATTGTTTTTCGTATGCTTCAATTTTTAGTTGTACTTTAATTGGAATCACTTTGGTGGGAAGCGAATGTTTCATATAGACTCATGAGACCAAATCAAGCGAGAGGCAAAGCCAGATAGATAACAACAACACGCAGTCTACCACTACAATGTTGAATGACTTCCACGTTAATTCGCTCAAGCGCGAAGAGTAAAAATTATAATGATAGATTAAATAATAACGTGTGAACCATTCCAAACGAACAAAACAACGCAAAACAAAAGATATATGCGCCTCCATTGTGCAACAACAACAACAGCAATCATACTGATAGAATTCAAAAACATCGAGCACACCGCGATCTGAACAAAAAAATTCTAGATAAAACTACAATGTGATGAGTAAAACAATGCCCTTTCATCCACACAATCCAGAATGCCATTACATTATATGTATATAAATATGAAAGTCCCATGCGTAAGCGTGAAAACACCCGACCGCACGTTTGCAATTTTGGATTCTTCGTTCTAGTCCTTGACAAGATGTCAACGAATCTAAATCTAAATAGAATGGAAGAACTGTGATTAGCCACAGCAAAAGACACCGAACTTTTCCCAGAAACCCTTCTTCTCAACTCGCTGGCCGTTGGAATGCGAGACCTGTTGCTGGGATGGTTGCTGCTGGGGTGACTGCGGTCCTCGTCTATTTTTGGAGCCGTGCCGGACGACGACGGGCGAAGGTGGTGGTGGCTGGGCCTGATTGAGGCGCGCAGCAGTGAGCTGGGCCTGGGAATGTCGGGGGGTGTTGACCAGTCGCGGGTCGTTGGACGAGAGGTAGTTCGGGTTGGAGTAATGCAAGTTATGTGAGTTCGAGTGCTTGCTGCCGACATCCCAGCCCTTGCCTCCATTAAGCTTCATCCAGTCGTACTCGCCATCTTCAACCTCGTTGACCGACCGGAGCGCCTGGGTGAACAAGTCACGCAAGTAGTCGTAGTCTGGAGTATCTTCGAACCCAAGGTTGCGGACATAAGTCAAGTACTTTTCAAACTGCTCCGGAAAGCCCTCGCACAGGTCTTTGATCTGGGTAGTCTGCTTCTTCTCCCCAATTTTTTCGTACTTCTGCTTGTTCGTTGCGGCCTTCAAACCTTGCCATGGCAGACCGCCGCGGAGGAAGTACATGAACACGTGGCCTAGGGCCTCGAGATCGTCTCGCCGGGACTGCTCACGGCCGAGATGTGTGTTGATGCTCATATACCGAGCAGTGCCGCTCAGGCTCTTGCGCTCCCGGTATGGGATGTGCTGCTTTGTTTTCGGGTCGCGGTACTGCTTGGCCATGCCGAAGTCGACGACGTAGATGAGGTTCGCGTTCTTGGTCCCCGGGCGGCCGATAAGGAAGTTGTCGGGCTTGATGTCTCGGTAGATGAGATTTTTCTCGTGGATGGTCTGGACGCGGGTGATCATCTGCTTGGCGACCATGACGACGGTCTTTATGCTGAACCGCCGGCCGCACCAGTCAAACAGGTCCTCCATGCTGGGTCCGAGCAGGTCGATGACGAGGATATTGTGGAGACCCTCCTGGCCGAAATAGTAGACATTTGGGATGCCGACACAGCCGACGAGGATCTTGTATGTCCGGTACTCATCGCGTAGTTGTGGGGCGTCGCTTTTGCGTGGTTCCTGGAGATATTAGCAAAGCGCCACAGCGAGTGGACCGGCAGACAGTAAGGCACGACAGCATCGCATCAGCCAGATGCTATAGCATACACCACTGCAGGCAAAATACGAAATGATAAACAAGGAACATACAAATTTTATGGCGACTTGTCTGTTGTTGAGGAGGTTTGTGCCCTCGAAAATGACGCCGAAGGAGCCCTCGCCTATCTTCTTACCGACACGATAGTGGACGCCAACGACGTTTGACGAGTGCAGCTGGCCGGGTGCTGAACTCATGATTGAAGGGAAAGAGGTCGAGGATGCGATGACGGAGAAGGTGCGGATGGGACTTGTTGTTAGTAGAGGTGGTGGTGGAGTTGGCCAGGGAGGTAGAGGCTTGCGACAGCGTGCCGACGAGATTCAAGGGGCGGACGGGACCGTGGCAGTAGTAAGTTAGCCCGGCCGCGCCATCGCCTGCCTCGTCTACCCTAGCCCTAGAAAGCGGGTCCAGAAGAAACCAGCTCACACTTGCACGGCCACGCTTGGCAGTGCGCTAGCCGCGAGTGGCAGTGCACAAACTCGCCTCGCATAATTATTTGCTGCTGTCGCCTGCCGCCTCACGCCAGGCGGCGGTTGTGCGCTTTAACAGGTCACCGCACTCACAACATTATGTGTATGCAGTGCCACACTGTCCTCAACTGTGCTGGTGGCAAAATAACCTGCACAATACCTATGTTGTAACGACTCACGCACGAAATCTACAGTGTCGACTATCCGTGTTGGCTCTATCAGCACAAGATATATTCTACGCATTAATACGCAAGCGTAGTCACAAAGCGACGCTTATTAGTTCAACCTGAGGCGTGTGGCGACTTAGTTTCGGCAATGAATCTAGGCAGCGCGTGACTGTCCGCCCCCTGAAAATTTGCCGTCGCGCCCCTCTTTGTTTAAATTTTTTTTTTCTTTTTTGGAAATAATAATATTTTGCTTTTTGTTCGTTGGCTGGCCGGGGTGGAACTGCTACTACTCGTTTCTAGCACCAAAACTTGCTGCCTCAAATTGCACTCGCTTCTTGTTGTGGCCGAGTCACATGAATTCACTATCGAAGATCGTCTGCTTCGGCCGGTGACGACTCTGCTTCTGCAGTCATGTCTCCAGTTACAGTCTGCAATCACCGGGCGATAGGCACACATAGATATGTGGCTACAGATTGAAACGCATCTACAGTTGTCGTAAACAGATATTAAATATCTTAATGCCCAGTGTCACCTCGTATTGCAGATATTGCATACGTCTATGATCTACCCTGCGGATAAGCACTTCGATACGCGAATGCACTTCGACCGCCCGGAACAGAGTGGCAGAAACACGCCTGTGGACAACACAGTTGGTGCATAATCAACGTAACTCTTAGCCGACGCAAGTGCATACGTATTCGTTGATATATCATACTATCTGTACGCCAGTTTGCACGTTTAGTCCGGAGCTTAGGCTGCTGGCACGTGGGCTTGGATGTCGCATCTCATTGCATCTGTTCTACACGTACAAGACCCTTGCATCAGACTACAGTATGAAGGTCACCGTATTTTGTTGTTGCGCCGCCTCGTGGACTAGTCCATTTGACCAGGCCATTTCCATGCACCAAAATTCTGCTTATGCTGATGACGGAAACTTACTCCACAAAGAATCTTGCTTTGTAGTGCTCATTTTCTATCTGCTAGATCCAATCTGGCTTCACTTCCCGGTAATTTGCCAACGAGTAGTAAGTTGGGTTCTGGACGACGAGACCAATGGTGTGAAGAGTGTCGTTCGTTGACCCAATATATAGAAATCCTCGCTACTGCCACACGCTTTTCCAGCGGAACATAGTACTTCGATCTCTGCTTCGTCTTTGTCGCAATGTCTTCGGCTGCCATCATGACCGGTCCACCCGGCAAGCGAATTGCTCTTCCGGTACGCGTCGAGCCAAAGGTATTTCTGATTCCACAAATTAAAATGAAATATGTACCTGAGCGGCACCTGACATAAGAGTCCTAGGTATTCTTTGCGAATGAGCGTACTTTCCTCTCATGGTTGCACTTCACTGTCATCCTCGGCGGTCTCGGTGTCGCGTTGCTCAACTTTGGCGACCGTGTTGGACGTGTCTCGGCCGGTCTATTCACACTCATCGGTGAGCAGCTTCGCGAATTCTATATTCATTATCTATCTCATAGATATCGAGATGCTAACGTGTCCGAACAGCCATGGGAACTATGATTTACGCATTAATAACATATCACTGGCGAGCAGCCGCCATCCGACGTCGCGGTAGCGGGCCATACGACGACCGATTCGGTCCTACAATGCTCTGCTTCTTCCTCCTCATGTCTGTCATCATCAACTTTTTCCTTCGCATCAACTCACCGTGAACGACGCTGATACCGGTATTTTTTTGTATCAGTCCTTGAATTCTATCGAAAATGATACTACGAGTTTTGGAGAGCCGTCGATAGCGCCTTAAATCATTTTGTTTTCGAATTTCATCATAAACTTTGGATTTATTCAGTTTGTATTAATCGAACAACGATCGTTGACTGTGGGAAGTCGTGATTCTGCATACTTGTATTGTAATAGTACGTTTGGTTTGGAATTCTTGTTTAATGTATGTTTCATTTGGTCTGTGCAGATTTTGATGCACGTTGTTATATATGCAATCATACAGTCTATATGTACTGATGACGAGTTATGAACACGCTCCCACTGAGTCCGAATTTGCCAATATGCCCCTTTTTTACTATCTTACAATGCAGTCAACCACACACTACTCTTTCGCGATCCAGGCAATGCTAAGAACCATATCCAATCCACGTTCCTTATCCCCTCCATTCCAACTAAAATTATACATCCCATCCTTCTCGTTATTCCAGTACGCACCACTCGTGGAATGAATCCCTCGTGACCGCGCAGTGACGTCGTGTTGTATAATTGTGGAATACACGATGAATTTGTGGGTAGAGCATGCACCGATTAGCGATTTCAGCACCGCGTGGATAATTTGCTCATTCCAGGTGGACGTACGGGAATGGTCGTACACCGTGTCTGGCGGTATTGTGTCTGAACATGCCTTTATCTCTCGTCAGTCTTTGTGATACGAATAGAACTCGGACCAACCAACCTCTGTGCATATGTCACTTAACTTTGACAACGAAATAGGCTACCACATTCATCAGCATGCCCTCACACGCAATCGCCAAAAAAGCTCAGTATCTCGGCTCACCGTGTTGGACGACAGTTTCGTGCTTTCTTCCGGAACCCGTGGTGATGCCATTGCTCTGTAGATCTTCTCCATTTTGGTAAATATTCCTCGATCCACCCCTTATTATTCAACAAGTAATGCCTTGTTTAGCCAATATTTGTCCCTTCCCAGACACAACAAACTCCAACCTCAGCTCGGTGCTGTTGTAGTATGATACAAGCTGAGTTATAATAAATAGATTATAGGAGCCCCAAATGTAGCTCATCATTAAACCCTTACCCACGATCTCTTGAGTAGCTAACGTGTGCAACGACAACGCTGTTTTCGTCCATCACCAAGGCAGTATCAAATAAATCTGGTACGTCGGTTCCTTTCATTGCAAGACATTGTCTTGGAACTATTATATAATTTGATGGGGCTTTGTGACGGTCTGGCTAATACTTGATTTCATTGATAGATTAAATTGCTCTGAAACAGAATTCTGAGAAATGCGCGCGACAGTGATCACTGCGTTCGCGATTCTCGTGATTTTGATGGTTACAAGGGGAGTTGACGGGTTGTATTTCTATCTTGAAGGGTCGGAGAGGAAGTGCTTTTTGGAGGAGTTGCCCCAGGATACGTTAGTTGTTGGTACGTCTTTTTGGGCGACGAAGATGATTTGACGCGAAGCGTCGAGGTCAGACGTGATATTGACGATTGGGACAGGATTTTATAATGCGGAGGAATTCGTTCCTGAGACGAACGTGTTCGTACAGCCCGCTACTCTCGGTGTCCAAATCACAGTCGAGGTAATGCCGAAAATATATCTTCACTCTTCAAAATACCAGCGTGTCACTCACACAACTCATGACAGGAAGTCTTCGACAACAACCACCGCGTCGTGAACCAGCGCGGCGCCGCAAACGGCAAATTCACCTTCACAGCCGCCGACTCGGGCGAGCACCGCATCTGTTTCCAAACCAACGTCGGCGGTTCGGGCTGGTTCTCGCGCCAGGCCGTGCGAGTCAATTTGGACATCGCTGTTGGCGAAACCGGCATCTTGGCAAAAGATCACACAAAGTCGGAACAATTTACGACGTTGGTGGAGAAAGTGCAGGAGCTGAATCATCGGTTGGCGGACATTAAGCGGGAACAGATATTTCAACGGGTGAGTCCCAATTTTTTTCTTGTGTTCCGTAAGGGTGGTTGCCGGGATTCGAAGGGGCTAATAGGTTGTAGGAACGCGAGGCCGAATTTAGAGATGAGAGCGAGAAAACGAATGCGCGTGTCGTGCGGTGGAGTATTATCCAGCTCATCGTGATCGGCGCGACCTGCGCGTGGCAGTTGTCCCATCTTCGCGGATTCTTTGTTAAGCAGAAACTCGTTTAGATGTGGCAACTTAATCGTGGTGTATTGATCGCGTCGAAACAAGAAGTGGGTGTTGTATATATAGGATTAGCATGGGTGTAGAATTTATGAATTTATCAGTATGACATTGCTATCAAAACCCATGATTACATACGTATAATAGTATGACGACGGCACAAAAAGTCCAATTACGAACGCCAGAAGGATGACCATGAAAAATTGAAACTATTCTCTTATAATGGACGCAGTCCTACAGAAGCACACACTCCCATGCACAAGAGCCTCGACTTCCACGCTATACTCTTGGTGCCGATCTTTGAAGATCAAGCTGAACGTGTCCACAACGTCCTTCAGATCACCGACAGAGTGGTTGTGCACGATTATTCTAAGTCCAGAGACTGAGGAAGCCTTCGGTGGGAACTTGTAAAAACTCTTCGCGGCGAAAATAGCAGGTTTCCCATATAAATTGTGTGCGTAGGCGTCTATATGCCGCCATGCATGTCTCGCAAACCTCCGCACGCGTCCGATTGGCATCTCATTTAGAATCTCAGGAACACGGTCGCATTTCCCCAGACACGTCCGATGAAGTTACATTCGCAGTGGAATTTGGGATACATTTCGAACAAGTTCTCAGGACATGGTAGATTGATGTATAGATGACAGCGAGCTTGAGATATGGCTCCTGTTCAAGGTTGATCGTGGCGGCGACGTCGAGAATGGTGTGAAACGTCGAGAGGTAGGGCCTGATTCTTTTTGGTATTTGCTTGTTTGTGTCAGGATTCACATATCGTTGCCACTCATCGATCCCATCAATCAGCCATGCGGGAAGTTCAGACACCATGGGATCCAAACCCAAGACCCCTAAACTGCCTTCGACATTACGAATGGCCTGCCGCTTCGCGTTGGCTCTGGCCTTTGAGAATAATTCGGTGATTGCCCTGATGCACGGACTGCCACTCGTAGATGAATGCTTTTCGAGAAATCCACTTTCATTGTTTAACGTCGCCCAATTGTAGAGAACCCTTGTTCGAAGACTGATCAAAGCAAAAGGGGCCGGCATCCGGGATTTTCTCTCTTAAAAATGGTTAAGGCAGTTGTGAATTGGTTAACCATATTATCGGATGTCCAATATCCATCACGATTCTTGCCAGGTTCAATAATCTATCTGGCGAAATCTTCTTCGAAGCGCAATGGTCCGTGGCGAGCGCAATAGAAATCAGAGACCGTTAATCCAAGGCCTTGTCCCTTTTTCTTGACGATCGACTCGCCCTTTTCTGTCCAACTCACGGCTTCGTCATCAGTTAACACTCATCATGGGTGACAAGCACAATCTTCCGCTGCCAAGAGCCCAGACTGGGCTGATCACAACCTCTCATTCTTTACAATATTCTCTATTCGTATTCGCAAATTCGTATTCGACTGACTTTCGCAATACTACCCTGACCCTAACCAATTGCTAAACTATAAATTAGCGCATCTGCGTGGACGCGTATTTATTGGCAATTTTCATCGCCAGAAGCATATCATTTACTGATTGCAATCGCCTCTGCGTTTGCGATGACTAAGCGGCTGGATTATTCGGTTGCCCTCAGCATTCTTAACGCATGCATTATATTGCCCTGGCTGTATCTTGCGTGAACAAGTACAAGACCTGCTCCGCCGTCATCAAGACGCTATTTGACAATTCCAGCGTCTGAGATGGCTGCAGCGAGACTGTTTGTAAAGGAAGGGATTTGCTAGTATTGCAGGCAGTCATTGAGTGCAGAGATTATGAGGAGTGTAATGTTGTTGAGGGATATATATACATAAATACCGAGAAGGGAAAGCAATTTGGAATTGGAACATGCAAAAATGTAATTTTTATTCGCACTCGCATTGGTAAGCAAGGAATATTTAAATATTCGTATTCGTGTCCAGCATTATAATTGCGAACGGGTCTCCCATAACATAGAACGTAAACACTATGATTGTATGTTTGTTAGTCAAAACTGACGACAGCCTGAATCACTGATCTGTTACTGACCGATACTACATACAAACTAGTATCAGGGTCTGTGCATTCCATACCACAGAATCTGTTGTGTTACTTAAAACAAACAGTATGTTACGGATATAAATCCATGTTTGAACCTGTCATTGAACCGGGTAAACACGACAACTTTGTGCAAGTGAATACGCCGCGATCACGTTAGGTACAAACCTTGTTTTTTAACTATTATTTTCTCTTAGTTTTGCAAATTTGCTTTTGTGATATTATATTTTATGCTCTTTTTATTCTATTGACAAGAAGAATATATAAACAATGTCAGATACACAGGTTTGCCACCACATTAATAGTTTTTTTGATACTTGATGCAGGACGCAATCTAACTCAGTACAGGACGATCTCGAAGCCATGAAAGCTCGAGTGGCGGAAATGGAAGCCGAGGCAGCGAAACTCCGGGAAATGCAAGAAACTTTAGAAAAAGAAGGCCACGATCTCAAGGAAGACAAAGAAGATGTGGATGCACGAAGCATCTACGTCGGCAACGTCGACTACGAAGCCACGCCTGAGGAAATCCAGGCTCATTTTCAGAGCTGCGGCACGATTAATCGCGTTACAATTCTGTTGGATAAGTATACGGGACACCCTAAAGGTTATGCGTATGTCGAGTTCGCGGAGCCCAGTTTTGTGGCGAACGCGTTGGTGCTGAATGAGAGCTTGTTTCGAGGAAGGAATTTGAAGGTTGTACCTAAGCGGACGAACATCCCTGGTATGTCTGCACGAGGGCGTGGACGGGGTAGAGGGAGGGGAAGAGGTGGGTATGCTCCTAGAGGTGCATATCGCGGTGGATTTCGTGGACGGGCCCGCGGCGGATACACGCCGTATTAGGTTGTGCTGTTTCGGATACCGCGTTGTCCGTGGGATTGCTTTACAGTTCTTTCAACTCAGTTTGGATAAACGCTTAAAATGGGAATGAACAAAGGGAAGAGTATATAATATTTGAGGTAAAGAAGATCTGTTACATAATAGTATGATTTGACATAAGAGATGGATAATAAAAAGATATGATGGTACGATAGAAAAGTAGTAAACAAGAAAACGGCGAATAAGAGTAAGAAAAATCGAATTGTGGCAATGCATGATAAAGAAAACAGCATGTGACGAGGATAGTACGGGTACTGTGAGTAGTATCTGAAAAAGTCGGACCTAAAGAAGAGAAATGAATCTCTGGCAATATGGACTGTAGCATTTAATGGGACTGTATTCTGAGGCTTCTTATATTGATTTACTGATGTTGATATATTTATGAGCGAAAGCCCGTTGTGATTTTAACAAAAGAAAGTGATGAACGTATGTTTATCACTCACATGATAAAATAATAAATAATTATCCATAGCCGATAGCATATACTATCTGTACCTCGAGACCTCCGAATTTTTTAGTAACAGTAGATGATTTTTATATGCCAGCGGAATGGTCTGCAAACTCAGTTCCACTCCACTAATGAAAGTAATAGAAAACTTAAAGCAGGTAACAGATATCGACAAATAATTTGTAATGGCTTGTCGGTTAACGATGTTCTTTGCGGGGCTACTGTGACAATAGAGTCATACACCGAGGAACGAATAAGCTGAGCGATTAACGACAGATCGGGTCCGCCCCCAATGTATGCATTATGTAATGTATTCGACGGCTAGAAGGATCTCTTACGCAGTGTTTGCAATTATGCTAGAAAATAGGGCAAGGACCGACTCCGCCATGTTCATGGAGGTCAAGGGTTTTAATACGCTAGCTGTGGCTATGCTGCCGACTCGTTTGGTGCGAAATTGCCGGCAACTTTATGCAAACGAAGGCGCACTAAGGCGACGCCGAAACGCACCAGAATAAGTGGCGCTTTTTTGGATTGCGCGGATAGTTGTTACCTTGGCTGCTCGCTTTCGTGATTTTGTGCAAGGTCATCATTTGTCACTTTGAAACTCTTGCTCGCTTCATCTGGCTCTGTCGCCTCGCTTTTTATCCTTCTGCCATCTCAGGCACTCCTATATATCTCTATCTCGGGCTCTCGTGGCCTACAGGTTCATCATTCAACTATGACGTCAGAGAATTCATCGTATGTGCTTGTTCCTGTGCTCTGTTGATGGTGCCGTATCTCCCTCAGTCCGGATCACTCCGGACTGAGGCACCGGACTGAGGCAGATACCTTCTTCTCGGTGTTTATTAACATACTGACTGTTTTCGTGTTGGCAGGGCTCGAAAATTACGAATTACCGGTATGATGGCTCTATTAATGGTTCTATCGAATCAGCGATGATTGCGGCAGGTGTTGGTGGATCGCGACCCTCGTGTGCGACTTTCCGCAGTGCTACGTCGATACTAACGGCTTGTTCACATTTAGTCATCGCTGCTGATGGACTCTACAAACGAGAAGTGTTCCGTAAGTCGATTAGCTTGTTGTGCTCTGAATATGACTAACATAGCCCAGGTTTTCCGGATCCGTTTGCAGTGATAACGGTCGACGGCGAACAGACACATACAACATCAGTTATCCGTAAGACGCTCAATCCATATTGGAACGAATCGTTTGATGTGTATGTGGACGTAGTCAAGTACTATTCGCAATGAAGCAGTCTAATGTTGTGTAGGAATGTTACCGAATCGAGCATAATCGCTGTCCAAATTTTCGACCAGAAGAAGTTCAAGCGGAAAGATCAGGGCTTTTTGGGAGTGATCAACATTCGTGTCGGGGATATTATCGATCATTCGCTCGGTGGCGAAGAGATGCTTACTCGTGAATTGAAAAAGTCGAACGATAATCTTGTCGTGCACGGCAAGATTATCCTCAATTTGTCTACTAACGTTCAGGCATCACCGGCTCGCTCGACTCCAAACTTGGCTGCTTCGTCATCATCGGCAGTGGCCTCATCTTCTGCGACCGCGGGTGCACAAAGATCATCTTCTACGAATGATGTTTCAGCACCCACCAATGCGCCTGCGAACGGAGTCTCCCACGGTCCAGCGACTGTGAGCTCCGCTCTTACTAACGGCACTTCATCCGCTGCATCCTCTGGGTCTGCGACTGGCGCGGCTGCAACCATCAATGGATCAAGCACTTCTCGTACATACAGTGCATTTGAGGACCAGTTTGGCAGACTTCCAACGGGATGGGAACGACGAACTGACAATCTTGGTCGCACCTATTATGTCGACCACAACACCCGCTCGACGACTTGGACTAGACCTTCAACTAACTTCAATGAGTCCGAACAACGCGCTGCGTTGCAGCACACCACAGATTTGGAGCGACAACGACATCAGGCGAGAACTCTTCCTGAAGATAATTCTCGTGCAAACTCTCCATCTAATAATACTGAACATCCGTCTCCTAGTTCGAGCGTGAATGCGATCCAGCTTATGGCTACTGGTGCAACTACCGCCGGTCTCGGAGAGCTTCCGTCTGGCTGGGAACAGCGCCATACTCCAGAGGGTAGGACCTATTTCGTCGACCACAATACTCGTACTACGACATGGGTCGATCCGCGACGGCAGCAGTACATTCGTATGTACGGTCCCAACGCGAATAACACTACAATCCAGCAGCAACCCGTCTCGCAGCTAGGACCACTACCAAGTGGATGGGAAATGCGGCTCACTAATACGGCGAGGGTGTACTTCGTCGATCATAACACGAAGACTACAACCTGGGACGATCCTCGTCTTCCATCCAGTCTGGACCAGAACGTTCCTCAATATAAGCGCGATTTCAGACGCAAAGTGATCTATTTTAGATCACAGCCAGCATTGAGAAGTTTGCCTGGACAATGCCACATCAAAGTCAGACGTAATCATATCTTTGAAGATTCATACGCCGAGGTCATGCGCCAGAGCCCGCAGGATTTAAAGAAAAGGTTGATGATCAAGTTTGAAGGCGAGGAAGGTCTCGACTATGGTGGAGTTTCCCGAGAGTTCTTCTTCTTACTCTCCCACGAGATGTTCAACCCATTCTACTGTCTTTTCGAATATTCTGCTCACGACAATTACACCCTCCAGATCAATCCACATTCCGGTATCAACCCTGAACATCTCAACTACTTTAAATTTATCGGGCGCGTCGTTGGTCTTGGCATTTTCCACCGTCGATTCTTGGACGCTTTCTTCATTGGAGCGTTTTACAAGATGGTTCTCAAGAAGCGTGTCGTACTAACTGACATGGAAGGTGTGGATGCCGACTTCTACCGTAACTTGAGCTGGACCTTGGATAATGACATTACCGATGTTCTCGAGCTGACGTTCTCGACAGAGGATGACCGTTTCGGTGAACTCGTTACTGTGGATTTGAAGCCGAACGGCAGAAATATTCCGGTCTCAAATGAGAACAAGAGAGAATATGTTGAGCTCATTACTGAATGGCGTATATCCAAGCGTGTCGAGGAGCAGTTCAAGGCTTTCATGTCTGGATTTAATGAGTTGATTCCTCAAGAACTTGTCAATGTGTTTGATGAGCGTGAATTAGAACTGCTCATCGGTGGTTTGGCGGATATTGATGTCGATGATTGGAAGAAGCATACAGACTATAGAGGTTATTCCGAAAGCGATGAAGTTATACAGTGGTTCTGGAAGGTAGGCTGAATCTGTGTCTGTTTCTTGTTCTCGAATTAGTTTGCTAACGCTGTGTAGTGTGTTCGAACTTGGGACTCAGAGCAAAAGTCTAGACTTCTGCAATTCACGACTGGTACCTCACGTGTTCCTGTCAACGGATTTAAGGATCTACAGGGTAGCGACGGACCGCGTCGTTTCACGATCGAGAAAGCCGGCGAAGTCCAACACTTGCCAAAGTCGCACACATGTTTCAATCGTGTCGACCTCCCAGCATATAAAGATTACCAGAGTCTCGTGCAAAAGCTTACACTAGCGGTGGAGGAAACAGTTGGTTTCGGGCAAGAGTAAACTCGATTCAATGGTTCGTTTCTCTCTATCTCCAGGGTCTATAGCGGTTTTGTTCTTTTGTATGTTCGAGTGTTTCTTAATCTTTTATTCATTGTTAACTGTATGTCGTGTGTTCAGCGGTAGTTCTTGGGTCATCCTATTATAATCAATTGTCTTTATTGTCAGAATATTTGAGAAAGTACTTGTTTCATCCCGTGCCCTGTGTTACTTTACTTCTATCGGTTGATATCTTGTTGTGGGCCCCAGAAACTTGTTGGTTAATGGAATATTTCGGGTTGATTGTATTTCATTTCGTTGTGTTTTTATCATTTAGTTTTCTAAATTTTTTTTCGTTTTCTTTTTCGGATTAGACAGGTCGACCTGTCATGTTAATAGAACCATCATAGTCAATGTTTCTATTTTTTCTGCTTCAGTCATTGGTTTGTTACAGCGTTTGTGTTTATTGAATATACATATGTCGTAATATGAATGCATGCAAACAAATACACTATAAAATCTGACATGTTCATATATTATGCATGTCCAATTCCTTCATAATAACCAATATCTGCACAATCCCGTACCAACCAGCAAATCGTTACGACGAAGTTTGGCCCGCCTCTTCTTTATCTATTCGTATCCGCACAAAAGTTTCGGGCAGTTGTGATTTGGGATCGACGACCGACTTCCCGTTTTCTGGGTCTCCCTGTTTGGTATTTGTCTTTCTCGCTTCTTCCCTCGTAACAAGATTTGCTATATAGAATTATTAACAACCCATTTATCCGCGCGCTAAAATGTAAAAAAGAATACCTGATGCAAGATTTATTGCTCGTAGGATGCTATCCCAATTACTCACAATCAGCGCAACAGCTACATCAGGTCAGCGTACAGCCAGCATTACTCCTCCTCCACTATCCAACATACCCTCAGTCCCATCCACCAGCGTCGCAAGCTTGTCTTGAAGCTGTACCATCTGTGTCGCAAAATTGGAGCTTAAATCACGTAGCTGCATTAGACTCTCCAATTCTTGTTTTTTCTCCGCGATGCGTGATGCCAAGATCGTGTTGTGTTGTGTGGACGACGAGAATGTCGCTCCCGTAGTTGATGTAGGAACGAATGTCGTTCGGCGAGGCGCGTAAGGCATTTCGGATCTAAATGTGGCAATGCGATTTAGTAGACGTGTATATAATTTTCTTGATGCGGTACAAAACTTCTGCTGATAGATATCGTTGATTTTTTTTGTATTGTCATCTTGGACAAGTCACGACCCACGATCAAAAAGCGCGTCGCAGTGCAGAATTTCAATTATCTTTTAGCCATGAATCATACAACGTGCAGGCTAGAATCGGCGTAAGGCGTCAGAATGTTAGGCATAGTCGCCATGGAAACTTGTACCCTAACCCTACATTGTCAACAACAGTTATTCGCAGTGCGAGCTGTCAATTGCCTGAATGCCGACAACTGCGATCACGCGCGACAGACTTCAAAGCCATGAATGCGACTTCCACGACTCAACTTAGAGTAAAGTAATCTATTGAAGGTATTCTATTGTCGGTTTGCAATTTCGCTACACAGAAGAGTTTAAATTGGCAAGGCAAGGGTTGGAATACATAGAAAATCGATCACCAGACCATTGCAATGGCGAAACTCGTGGAGCCCGTATCGACTGAAACGGTTGTTTCCGGTACGTTATTTGGGAAGCGCAAATTCCGTGGGGAGAGATGAATACTGACAGAAGTGGATATTGCAGTGAAGCGTCGATTTCTCCGACAAAATCGCGAACTGGCACGGTATGTTTTATGTATTCCCGTTTATCGTGGAAGGCTTCTAATTCGGTTTGAATATAGAGTCAACTCAAGCCATTCGACACGCATAGGTAATCTTGAATCAAAAATTGCGAGCCTTATATCCGAAAATCTCGAACTCCGACAGCAAATTATTTCACTCGAGCATTCCCGAGAACAATGGATCACGCGGAAATGTTCTGAAGTGCGGGTGCAAATACAACGAAAAGTGAAGGAAATAGACGAACTGCTGGAAGTGTTTGAGATGAGCGCCAAGGACGCGATTTATGCTAGTCCAGAAGGTGAGAGCGACGGCAGTGGACGACGAGATAGTCTTGACAGCGTTGTGGGCGTACCGGCGTCTGCTATTCATGTGAGTACGCGCAAAAGGTCACCACCGAAGGGACCAGTTACGTCACCTGATTTGGATGACGGAGGTGATGAAGTAGCGCAAGGCGACGATTTGATTTGGTATGGCTTTGAATTATCGTTGACGGCGCGACATTAACGTGAATAGTGACAATCGTCCGCGATCACCTCAGCCGAAAGAACCACATAGATTCATGCCAGAAGAACTCTCGGCAGAAGAAATTCCGGAATCGCCATCCGAGCTCGTCGATGCGCTGCAGCTCATGAATATAGTGTCAGGTACGGAGACGGTCCGGCCACGCCGAAAACGACGCGATAGCTTACAAGAGATGGATATTGTATCGATGGTAAAATCTCAAAATGCCAACTACAAGGCTAAGTTGTCACAATGTGCCTCTGCTCCTGTAGTTGCAGCAGAACATATGAGCAAAGTCGTTGAGCCCAGTGATGACGGCAACATGCGCATTACATTATCCAAGAATATACCACCACCGTCCGAACCAATAGGGGTTGCAATCCCAGAGGCGAAGAGAAGTGAAGCTAAGACTACAGCGACGAAGCGACGATCATCGATTTCGGCAAATGACACGGCATCTGATACTGCTGACAGATCCACACAGTCAGCTCCTTCGTCGCGTCCAACTTCTCGGCGGAGTTCTGTGTACAGAGCATCTTCATTGGAGACCGAGACGGCACATGAAGGGCGGAAGTCGTCTCCGCAACCAGCAGCACGGCGATCGTCTAGACGCAGTTCTATTTACAGGGAGCCAGCGCCTGATACAGCGGTGCGGCCCAATAGCCCCACTGACGAGGCGCGAATGAAGTTGGGCGAAAATGATAAGAATGTGGTAGTCTCGAAGGAAAAAAAAGCAGCTGAGAAAGCCAGTATTTCTGAGCGGAAAGCCTTACAGCCCTGTAGATATGCCTTGTTGTTTTAGATCTCGCTTGGTCATGTGCTAATTAATCCGCAGTGAATGTAAACCTTGAGGCAGATGCTAACACTGCAGCTGTCAAGAAATCTATCAATTCGCATACCGTCAGAGATATCGAGGTCAAGCCGGCGGACCCAGAAATGTCAGAGGCGATGGAGGAGAGACCGGTCTCGACAACTCCGGAAGGCGGCAGACGAGCGGGTCGAGCACGAAAGAGCGTGAATTACGCACTGCCGTCGCTGCGGGTGAAAATGCGGAGGGAGCGGGATCAATTTGTTGACGCAGTCGCGATGGCAGATCGTATTGCGAGCAAATTCGAAGCCCAGACGAGCAACGAGCTGAAACAATCACCTACTGCAGAGGCAATGATCAAGCAGGAGAATACAGATGACGTCAAATCCTTGGATTTTAGCAATATTCCTGAAATGTGTCCAGCCGCCGCTAGCATCGACGGAGTCAAGGGCAAGAAACGGAGGTCAACGGTAATGAGTCTGCAGGACGCCATCAAGCGTGAGCCAACAGATGACGAGCCTGTAAAGGACAGTCGGACTCAGAAGAGTAATGCTGTTACGAAGACGAGACGACCTGCCTCGGTGGAGATCCCGCAGAGGATGCAAGCCGATGTATTTGACTTCGCAGCGGATGACGTCAATACGAACACAACAAGACGGAACTCTGGCATTCCGACATCGACCTCGCGGGTAGGTATTGCAGAGGCGGTTGAAGGTATGAGTGGCAGTGGTGCGAGACGACCGAATCGTCAGGTTGGGGCGAATGAGAATGACGCGAGTAAGACGATCACGGCCGGGAAACGTCGATTGAGCATGGTTGCATAGGATGTGATTGATATTCGAAGTATTCATGTTTATTCTGTACATTTTTATTCATCTATGTATAATGGGTTCTTAGGGCGTTTACCTCGTATTGATCATGCAATTTATGATGATGCTGTATGCTACGGGTGGCTTATGTTGTAATTTGCGTCGTTGTGTTATCGAATTAATTACTTATTACCAATTATCTCTGAACACATTGCAATTGCATTGTGCGAAGATGTTATATTTCTGCCGCGCGTCGGGATTTTCTTGGACTGGGCATACCTGCTGAATAGCGTTATTGGTAATAATTGCGTGCATTTAAACCTGATGAGTGTGCGGAACTTTGCTTCTGCAGTGAAGGGCATAGCGTTCATCAAGCTCATCATGAATCGAGCAATATTACAACGAATCTCTCGGTCCGTCGCGCCGGCGGCTTCCCATGCCTCATCGGTAACCATATCACATATTTGGAGGATTATCCTTCAGAAGTCTAAACGCGTCTTTTATAGTCCAACCTAACTTATTTAAGGTGTTTGCCGTGCTCAGCAGACGAGTCGCTGGCGAGAGAGCTGTTGCGCGTGGAGCTAATCTCGCTCACGACATGGATCGCCGGTTCGTTATCGATGGCCGCTAGCCTGATTGTGGTATCCGGTTACGCCGTAACCGAGACTCATGACGTAATGGAAGAGTATTATGAGGCATATTCGAGATATGCGGACGGGCGCGTTGAACGGGGGAAGAAGGTGAGAATAGTTCGTAACCAGCAGACTTCTTTGGCTGCGTTGTAACTCGGTTTACACAAAGTCGTGCCGTTTTACACATATTTTGGAGTTCCAGTAGGGCTGCTCCGAATACGAATATTCACAGTAATCGGCATTATTCGTATTCGTTATTCGCAAGTCCCAACCGCTGCGAATAATATTCGCTATTTTATTCGCAAATCCTGAGCAGTGCGAATAATATTCGTAATTTATTCGGCGAATATTCGCAGCTAATCACATGCTCAGGGGTATGCCCCCTAATAAATTTAATTCACAGTTTCAAGAGCCAAGATGGCCCCTTACAGCCTTCCAGCTCAATGTGATGTAAGGAGTAAATTGATAGCGAGCTGCGCACTTTTCTTGCTCTGTGTATATAGGTGTCAGGCAGGCCTGAAAAGTGCAGTCTTGCGTTGTGTGGTTTGCGTCTTTCGTTTTGCGGTTTATGCCTCCACTGTTTATTTGCTTGTCGCTTTGTGCATTAATGCCTTTGCTTCTTCTTGTGTTGGAACCGTAATAAACTATGAGCAGTGCTTCTGAGGTTCAGGGTTTCAGGGTTTCAGGGGTCGCGAATAAATATGCGAATAACGAATATTCGGCGAATAATATTCGCAATTTTATTCGTTGCGCGGACATCCTGCGAATAATATTCGTTATTCGTTATTCGCAACGCAAAATGGTGCGAATAATTATTCGCCGAACATTATTCGCAAATGCGAATATTCGGAGCAGCCCTAAGTTCCAGCACTGAGTGAGTTCTTTGTTGGACATTTCGAATTATGACTTGCGATTAAATATTTTCGTATCATAATGAGAGATTTTCTAATAAAGTAATAATATATTTGGAATTTGTAGTGTGTTCCAGCAGCAGAGCGGCTTACATGAAATCCGTTTATTACAATGACAGTCATGCAGGATAGAGCGTGAACGTATAATACTAGAGACTATTTGCAGACAAAATAAAAACGATAGTCCAAACCACGGTTCTGGCTTTATGGATAATATAATCTTATGATAATATATATAACAGAAGTGAAGGCTATTGCGGAACTGGATGTGAGGGTTCACTCCGAACAGTATATATCCCGGAGACAAGGAACCTGCCTTGGATTTTAGAATAGATGACCGACAACCAACAACATCCGGATCCGTTTTTTAAATAATGACGGCAAGGCAAACCATATTACAACGAACCGGGGGTTCTGCGTCCGAGCGATGTGAGTTATTGCGGCAAAGGTGCAGGAAAATATTGCTGACCGTTCTCGCAGTTTGAGTTCGAACAGCCGCTCACCACGATCAAGGACTACATCAAGTCACAGGATTGGTCTTCTGTGCTCCGTTGAGCGATATTACAAAGTAGAGGTTGCATTCGACGAAGGCAACAGCCGGTACAGGTTAAGAACAGTTGCGGCATAACTGAGAGTGTAAATGTAGTGTCATTACTGGTGTGAAAAAAGGTGTGCTGTGAGTGATTGTCCTTTGACAACAAGCTGTGAAAGTAAAAATGAGCGGAATTTGTATTGTTGGTTGACAGATGGGAAAGGGTGTCTTTCTTCGACGCTTCGGCGTTTGCCTGTTCGTATGCTGAATCGTACATGACTGTAGCAAATCAGGCGATCTTTCCTCCACCTTGGGCAATCCCATGACCGAGGGGGGTGACCGCGGGGATCATGTGTTCAGCTGCAACGCTCCCAACGGCAGAGAACACTCGAGGTGGTTCGTGAGCCCGATCGCAGCGTTAGGCGACGAAGGTTACTCCCGCAAAAAATATGATCGGCATTGACCGCCCGAGGCCTGGTCCCGAGACCAATTTTCTAGGAGGTCTCGAACTGAGACGACTTGGTCAGAGTCAGACAAAAGATACACGTTTCGTGGCGGGACAGGTGACGCCAAGGTCCTCCTCCTCCTCTCTCGATGCAAAGTTATTTTGTAGGGTTCGGCTGGGAGTTCCCTGATGAGGCTGTGCAGAACTGGCGCTGTTCGAGTTCGAGTCACATCCTGACGACGTAGGTTTTTGCGGCGAGCCGGGAGAGTATTGCCCATTCTAGGGAGTGGGTGACATACCGGCTGACTGCGGCGAAGTGAGTGATCGACTCGCGAGGAACCTCCCATTTGAAGATCGTCAAGATTGCCGACGTCCAGAGATCCGACAGTTGGTTAGGACAGGCCAATATCTGACATCGATCAATCTGTTGACTCAACAATTTCCCAAGGCGCACGTCAAGTTGAGCGCCTTTGCGCACAATGACGTAGTTGGCTTTTTCAATTTTAACCGCATGGCGGGTACGAGCTCGAGCAAAGTTAAACCGAAGTACCAAGTGTGAGGTTTAACGGAGTTAAAGTTTAATGCAGTCGCCCTAGCGAGTCGATCTTCTCACGTTGCAATATTATTGGATGGCAAGGGCAGCTTCGTGTCTTTACGTTTTAGGCAAATGTTTTCTGCCGAGCCGCATTTCTGTTCTTTTGTGGGCTGCGGCAGTGAGCGACTTTCGATGGCGAATAAAGGAGTTGATGATTCCGAGTTACATCGAGATTGGGTGACGAAGTAGGGAGGCGCCAGGGGGTGAGCAGGTTACAGTTGGAAAGCTGCGGTGGGAGAGTGATCTGCAGCAAGCTGCTCTGCCTGAGCCAGACCCAGCGATCAATACAATTGCTGTCTGTCTAAAGAGAAAGTAGTTCGCGTTTGCTATCAGCAGGACAGCATTTTTTAACATGGCTTCAATTTTTATTGTTGACTAATGTGGCATTGTACCAGTAGTGACGTCAATAGTCAAGTTATTGTGGGGATAGCCGACAGTAATTCTCTCACTAAATCTTTAGGTATTATGACGTACTCTGCTACCCAGGATAGTAACAAGGGAAGAAAGCGGGGGCCGCGTAAATTAAAGAAAAAGTTTTCCTAGTCCGGTAACGGACCAACCCATGTGCCACACTTACGCCAATAAAAATTGTCCATGACAGGCATTCGCTTGTAGAACAATTCAAAACAACTGACAGCCCGCCCCCAAAGCAATAATGAGCATGCAACTTAAGATTGATTCTCTAATTATATACAAGGATTCACACAAAAAAAACAACCATTTTTGATAAACATTATTTTTCGATAAGCAAGCACATAAAAGACGCCATCCATGATTTTCCCAATCCCAATTTAGTTTTAATCCAGTTCTTTTCCGCCACGATTTCCAACTCCATGATCAGTTTAATAAAATGTCCCAGCCAATCCCAATGAATAAAGATGCGTAAAGCCGTAAAGCGACGTAGTGGGTCCCATTTGATCTGTCTATATTTATATATAGCAAATATGAACCTCCCAAAAAAACAACAATGTAGATCTGAGACGAGTCGCCGATGATGCAGCACATGCATGTGTCTAGGCCTGCATTACATGCCATACAGAAGAGTGTTCGGCGCGACGGCACGTCGACGAGGGACCGCAGAAGTGTAGCGCGGCTGCTGCATGCCGCTCTGGAGTTTGCCGTAGTAGAGATCATGACTGCCGTGGCCCTTCTCGTAGAACGGAACAAAGTAGTGGCTAGGCGGAGACATTTCGACCTGAACCTGAACAGCTGACGACCGACGCCCGCTCTCAGAAGCTGAGGACTGGACTGGGAGTAGTGGCGGTGAGACTGGCGCCGAATGACCTTGGACTCTGGCCTTCTCGTAGTCGTGCAGCTTGCAGGTCTCCGAGCAGTAGATCGAGCCAGCCGGACATACTTTGTCGCAGACGAAGCAGTAGTCTTCTAGCCAGGTCATGGTATTAATACTGCAGAGTAACTCTGAAGGAGACTGAAGTTGTGGTCGTCGAAGGGGGGGGGGAGAAATGTTGTCGATGGAAGAAGATATGCGGGGATCCGGATGAAGGCGGCCGAAGGTTAGAATATATAATGCCAGCGTAGCAGATTGGGGCCAGTCATCCAAAAAAAAAGACGTGAAGTCACACGGTGACTCTTCATCGATGGCGCGCAAGTACTGACACCCGCCTAATGCGCCGGGTAACAGCGCTGACGTGCTGTGAAACTCGGCACACGTGCATCCCTGGTTGTGGTTTATATGGCTCATCTGCAATAATATCAATGCAGACATGCCACATGCCATCGTTCACGCCATTGCGAAATTATGGCGCGAGAATGGACCAACGACGGAGCCGCACGCACGCACCCGCGTGGCCGCTTTCGCTCTTGCTCTTCTTTTCCCACAAAACGTGCCGCACTTGTTGCTGACCGCTGGTAAGCAACCTTTGCAGTTACGCGACCAGACACAGCACACCTGCTCCATTCTGCTGGTCGTGATCGACCGGCTGTTGTTCGATCATGATCCACGTCACCAGCAGACGTCGCGCAGCAGAATCAACAGCAAATCCCAGCAGCACGCATGCCTCCTACATGGCAGGATTGCCAGCTGGCCGCTGACGCCCACTTGTTGCACCATCTTTTGCTATTTGTGCATGAGTTCTGTTGATCTCTGCCTGTTGTCTCCTAATCGTCAGTTTGTGTTTCAGAGCAGGTGATAAACCCGTAATATTGCGATAACTAGATAAAAAGTCATTTATCGACCAACTCCCTGCTGGCTAATCGCCATATTGCTTTGCGATTCTCTTGAATTGCACCATTATTTACTCCATAGATGAGTCTTGCTTACGCGAAGCTCATACTATCAGGTGACGGCGTCCAGGGTGTTTGTTCTTCGACCTACAAGGTCCACCCCCAACTGTTAATAATCCCACCTGCCTGACATTACAATTAGAGATTACACTATTGTTAATCTTAGATATCTTGGCATGCGGTCTTTGATACCTTCAAGCCAGTATTCTCCTTGTCGGCACCCACTGCGTGAGATTGCTTTTGGGGACGAACTTCATCGTTGATCGATAAAGTTCGCGATCACGATCGATCACGGTTTATGAATGTCCTGGAACTATACAAAAAGCGCTCGGGCACTCCATACGTGCCAGCGTGCGGCGAATGCCATGCTGGAATTTGGAAATGTAGTTATGATACACCGGCGCCCAGAGCGAACCTTGGGGTGTGGACTCGATGTCAGCTTGAAGGGGTTCGTAGTATTTCATCTTGGTTAGTCGCACGATGACGTAGACTTTGTCATTGTTTGTCATTCCTCACAAACCCTTGACGGCTTCCGAGAATAAGCGATCATGCTGAAGACCTGTCCCCTAGTATTGTGCAATATATATAAGTGCGCTAAGTATACCCCAGCTCGACATTCACGACTTTCATACTATTGCTTTACACCAATTGCCCGACAATTTTTCACCGTATGTGGGGTGTTTATCACGGCTTCGAGAAGAGTAGGCATTTAACGCATTGGTGCAGGTTCCTACGATGAGCGCGCACAACAATCAAGCCGAAATCCTTAAGTGGGCGAGTCAGGATGGCGAGTTCAGACGCAGGCCGGTACGTTCTTCTGCATATCTTTTGCACTTTCTGACCGCTTGGGTCCAGGCCTAATACTGTTTTGTTTTTTAGTCTTCGTTCAGGAACTTCATTTCGAAAGAGCCCGGCGCTGAGTATCCGCCTGAGAAGGGCAGATATCATTTGTATATCTCGTGGGCGTGTCCATGGTACGTAGACGCAAGGGCGAATTGATCCCCTGATTAGTGCCTAATGATCTCGTAGGGCCCATCGAACTGCGATTGTGAGAGCATTGAAAGGATTACAAGGTGTTATCAGCCTGAGGTATGTCTGGATCCGTAAGCCTCCGGCTAACGTTGCGCTAACACCCTTTAGCGTCGTCGACTGGTATCTCGGTGAATTAGGCTGGAAGTTCTCCACTCCAGAGGAAACCCCAGGCGCAACCATAGACCCTGTGCACCACGCATCCCATCTGCGTGAGCTCTATTTCCGGATGAACCCCGACTACGAAGGAAGATTTACCGTGCCAGTGCTGTGGGATAAGAAAACTGACACCTTAGTCAACAATGAGTCTTCTGAGATCATTCGCATGCTCAACGAGGAGTTCGACGACTTTGTCGATGACAAGTTCAAGGGCGTTACGTTTTACCCTAAATCGCTCCGAAAAGATATCGACGAGCTCAACCAATGGGTTTAGTAAGTCATGCATCGATTGTTTTCGTCTGTTAAAATCTCTAACGACATGACAAAGTGACACCGTCAACAACGGCGTCTACAAAGCCGGCTTTGCAACAAAGCAGGAGGTTTATGAAGCCCACGTGATCAATCTTTTCAAGTCTCTAGATCGACTCGAAGGCATCCTCGCCAAATCGACCGGCCCGTACATCTTCGGCGACGTCCTCACAGAGGCTGACATCAGACTCTACACGACCATCGTCCGGTTCGATCCCGTGTACGTTCAGCATTTCAAGTGCAATATCGGCACTATCCGTCACAATTACCCGCAACTGCACAACTGGCTGCGTCATTTGTACTGGGATATCCCCCAGTTTAAGGACACTACGAATTTCGAGCACATCAAGAAGCACTACACCAAGAGTCATAGGCAGATTAATCCGCTTGGGATTACGCCTGTCGGTCCGATTCCCGATATCGAACCTAAATAAGGTGTATTTTCGTACTGTCTAAATTCAGTCCGTTTAATGAATTGACTTTCGTTGGTAATATGCACAAACCCAAAAATTCCAACCACATGCAATTGTACTAAACCCCAAAACCCAATTCACGCTTCTCCTGCCATAACCATCTTACATGCAATCCACAACCCGTCTATCGCAATCTGTGAGCTGGATTTCCCCGTGATGTGAGAATTATCGTAAGCAATGCCTTTATCAGTGATAGAAGACCATCCAGACGGTTTCTTGTTGCCGACAGTTATGGTATATTCCGGCCGACGCTTCGCAAACCGGTCCGAGTTGAGCCATTCCGCAAGTTGCTGCATCAACGCCGCGTCATCCGCACAAGGCCCAAACACCACTAAACTCTAGCATAATGGACGTTAGCACTAGCCACATGTATTAGGTCAACGCTGCAACGCAATATCCTACCAATCGGTCCGAAGGACTAGTCGATTCCATTATTCGAGGCATCATCTCAAGTGATTTCATGGCGGCGACGTTCATACATATCGCGACTTCGGAACTTGAGACAGTAAGTTGGCCCTCGGAATCAGTAATGATCCCAGACATGGACGGATCCAGGACACACCCGGTTGGCGACTCAGGCTTGCCCGTGCTATGTCGTGGCACAATTTCGTCTGACGTATCGTCGGCTCGACGCTCCACAGAGATATTAAGTGGCAATGTAAGTTCCTTCGCATGAAAGTACGTCCTCATAAGATCACCGTACAGATAGTCCTCGTAAAAATACATTGCACCGGAATTAAGTATCCATTTGGGCGGGCCCGGTCGTGACACCGGGATGCATTCAAACAGGTCGTCATCAAATACGCGCCCAACCAGCTGCCTCTGAACTGCGTCCACGACCAACTCACGATTGAATCGATCTCGGTTCTCTACTGCGCTGCCCGCCTTCACGTCAGATCCGCCGTCGATTGCCTTTCCAATTCGGCTCTCAATCTCAGCAAGGACGAGAACTTCGTGATCGGCCTCTTCTGATTGACCGACGTCCCATATTCCAAACCGATCTTCAGGGCACAGCTTATAAACTCGTTGCGAAACACCGAAATAATCCCAGCATAGAACGTGAAGCACTTGATTAGGCCTCCGGATACCGCCGGCATTGGAGTCAAGCGCAAAGATTGCACCGCATTTCGTCTCAGGCACAATCTCAACGGTAGACGCATCCCACCCTGCGCTGTTCAATGCGCGCAAGAATATACTCTCGTTATTCCCACCGGGGCAGAATAGGTCCGGGATGCAGAATAGGTACTTCACATTAATATTTGGCGGAGCTACGCCACCGTTCAGATATGACTTTATTTTTGCAAATAAAGCCGAAATGAATGAGGAAATGAATGTGACAGAGTATGGCTTAGAAAAAATATGTTGCACGCGACATGAATCTGATGGTGGGGCTTGACCACCGCCCCAACTGATTATCTCATCCGCCGTGTCGTTGAGATAGACCACACTAGGAATCTGTTACGTCTTAGTCGTGGTCATTTCAGAAATTAATTAGTCGTAATAGCTGTTAACTCACAGCAAAGCTCGCATCACTGAACCAGTCTTTTATCAGAACGACATCCTTCATGAAGTCGTACTTGACACCGACAACCGTGGCTGCATGACTCATGTAAATGCCGACCACAATCTTGGCCTCGTTCTTCGGCTTAATCACAGTAGAGATACTAAAGTTCTGCTCTATCCCGTCGATCACTTCCAGCACTCCATCAACCCATATTGCCGGCCCTTGAATTGTGACTCCAACTCGTCGGCACAGCGGACATTGCGACGTCTGTGCCAGCCAGGGTTCAATCATTTTGCGAGAGAAGTAATGTCCACATGATATGTTGACCATATCCTTGCCAATATCCTGCAACAGTGGACACATAACAAGCTGCCGTAAATCGCTCACTACTTTATTATTTCTGGCGCGCACTGCTTCCTGCAACAACTCATATGGTGATCGTTGACAGCCAGGTATGTCATTGCCTACAGCATTGACAATAATGTCTGGCTCAGAGATTGGTGGCGGCCAGATATCTGTCAAGTCAGTTTTCTCCGGTTCATCTAGCGCATCTAGGAGCGCAATTGCATGGTTAGCCTGAATGTTCCTATTTAGCAGGACTCCGGAGAGTTTTGTGAGATTTCCCCGAGCTGCTGGTGAGAACGCAGTTGATACTGACAACCGCAGGCAATGTAGGAGCCCCATGATAAGCGCATCCTTTCTTCCAGTCCCAGAGAGCTTTGTTCCATCTACAATGTCGGTTGTGATATCTCTGATCCGATTATCAGTCATCTTGTGACTGCGATCGGGCTTGCCGGATATTCCGGTCAGGTCTGAGATGATATCAATGATGAAGTCAATCAGCCTGTCCGTTGGCGTACGTAATGCCTCTTCGATAACGACCAGCTTTTCTATCCAGCTATCCCATATGCCATTTGTTGAGATTACTCGAATCAAGGCTTCGTGGTCAAACCCTTGCGATTTGTCCGCCGCAATATCAATAATCCTGCGTACAAAATTCATATTCTCGTGCGGCCGTGTAGCAATCACCAGTTCTCTTATCATCACAGTTGATGCATTTCTCAGATAGTAGCAAGTCTCCAAATCAGCCAGCTTCGTGTATACCGCCACGCGCTGCATCTTCTCAGGCCATGGGCATATATCCCGCATCAAACATACCGCCAGCACTGTGTGAACTACATTCGCATAAGTGTCGTCATATGGCTGGTCATTTCTCCACATCCAACGCTCAAACAATGTATGCACAACATCAGTCAGTACGTCTGCTGTCAGCACCCATTTCCCTGTTACGTCGGCAGTCAACTTCCTGATACTGATAATCCGTTGGCCAAGCATGACAATATTCAACTCTGCCATCTTGTCTATATACTCAGGACCTTTCACAGCCTCTCCCACAAGCTCCAGCACAATTCCATTCAAGTTCTCCCTAATATCCGGCGCCATCAGGGTAGATGTCAATGTCGACGGCTCTTCCATGCAGGCCAAGTTGCGTTGCTCAGACCCGAACGTCCTGGTGAGCTGCAGGGACACCGACAGCGACTGTGATCTGCTCCCAGGCAGTGAGAACGACTGTCGGTCATACGTTGTCTGTGCAATGCTCTCGATGCGTGATAACTGGGCAAACGACTCAAAGGACGCTGAGCACGACGATTTGTAGTCGACGCTGTTCTGTCTTCTGTCATCGTCTTCTGGAGCACGTTCATCTGCCTGTCGTACTGCCACCATCAAAGGGTGAGCCCCTGCCTGTTGGAGTACCATATTGAATCCGCCACCCGCGCCTTTGTCTTAGAGAACCAGTTTAGATTGTTTTTTAGTGCATGCCCTGAGTAAGTCTGGCACCAACGTACAATCGATCAGCGTAGCTTATCGCAATAAACTGGATAAATACGCCTTGCCGACGACCATCAGTCGGAGTTTCGTGCTTATATGCAGCATTTCGTATGTCATGATGGTAGTACGAACTTTGAAGGCTGGTTGCACACAGTTCAACACCATTGCGTACAAAAGTGCGTACGCCAACAAACTCTAATAATTATAGTATGTACACATCGATCAAAGGAAATGAAAGTGTATGCATACAATCAAAATTACTACATACTGGTAATGACATTTAACAAGTCCAAATATAACTAGCATTTTGGTAGCCAACTCCTGCAAACGCCAATGATATGAAATTCTGTAGTAATCCACGTATCTATTTTCGATTATGCGAAAGGAAGGCTTAAGCTTCTTCAATAGCAGGAATCAGCGCATTTGCTTTCGCGCCCTTCGCCTTCTTCAAAAATCCTTTAGCGTCCTTTGCCTGTTCTAGTTTCTGAAAATCATCTTTAAATTGTCTAAAGAGTAAAATGCATGCACGCGCATCTTCGACTGATGAGTGCTCGTCTCCCTGAATATCAATACCCAGAAATTCCTTGGCAAGTTTCTTCAAAGATGGTGCGCGACCTTTGCTTATTTTTCGGAATGCTGCATGTTTCGATGTATCACGTATTAGTCTCTTGGGGTGAGCAATCAAGAGCACCTTCAAATCATTAGATACCGCATGTCCGACTAAAACCCGATCCTTCAAAATATCCGCAACTTTATATTGAACTTCTTTAAACGATTTGGCTACATTTGATGTTAGTATTTGCCAGCGATGTAGTGATAGTAACCAATACCGTTCTGCATGTCCGACGGTCTGATTCCACTGACCCACGTTCGCCAATCCGTAACTTTCTCCTCAGGTCTTACAAATTCATCCATTACGACGGCTCCATAATAGTTGACAATCGATACTCTAGCTAGAACTGATCTCTTTCCTTCATGACCGACGCCAACGAACTCGCAGTCCAACGACACATACTTTCCAATCGCAGTCTTTGTCTCGTCAATCTCAACTGGCCGATTCGACCAGAATTTCAATGCATCTTTTCCGGCAGTTTTGTCGTCAGCTCCCATAGCTGCGAATAAATGAGCCGTAGCAGATTTAGCAGACCGCTTGCCACTGGATTGAACTGCGTCTGGTCCATACGCCTTCCTTAGATCCTCAAGGGGAATATCATTATCATCCGCCCATTTTAGCAAATCTTCCCGACTCCGCTTTTTGAGCGAGTTTGCGTTCTTTTCAACAACCTTGGAGACAATACTCTCCAGTGACCGTTCCTTCTTCGTGTATTTCCGGTTCGATTCTCCCGTGCCGTTAGATTCTTTGTCGTCACGTTTCCGCTTTACTGTCGGCTTTTTCTGAGATTGCTGAAAGGCAAGCCAATTAGCAGATAGTGTTGCTGCCATTACGCTTTCAACAGTCTCTAGCCGATGTAAATTTCACACAATAATCTTCTGGGCTGATCCCCTGGAATGGTCTTTTAGCTTGCGGTTAACGTTGGTTGACGTCCGACAACTTTTTTTTTTTGGTTGGGACCAAAGAGCTGACACACTCATCACTAACTTGCTTAGTAACCGTACCACTATGCTGTAATCCATACATTTTTATTTATCTGCCGGTTGTACCTTTTGACTAAGACTCCCAAAGAGGTCTAGCGCAAGTTCCCCTGGCACTCGAAAAATTTCGAAAGCTTGAACCAGAGCAAAGTTCACTGTCCTCAGTGCATGCATAGCATACTATATTGAAAAATGTCAGGTCCCAGATCTCGAAATAAGAAGCAGCAGTCTACTAAACGTGTGAACGAGAAGCAGTTAAAACGAGAGCGAGATGTGAAGGAACTCCAAGAACTTGCACGGCAAATACCTGACTTTGTACGTCAATATCTCTCGGCAAATGTGTTATCTGCCAACTGCTAATATAATGTTAGGACCCGAAAGAAGTGACTGCCTTTAGTGAACTACCTATATCTAAGTTTACATCTGTTGGCTTGAAGCAGTCGCATTTCACGACCATGACCGAGATTCAGAAAGCGTCGATTCCAGTGGCATTGAAAGGAAAGGACGTATTAGGCGCCGCCAAGACCGGCAGTGGGAAGACTTTGGCATTTCTAATCCCGGTATGTTAATGAATTTAGCGAATATGTATGGGATCTAATCGGGGTAGTTGCTCGAAACTTTGTACCGGAATCAGTGGACACAACACGACGGCTTAGGAGCTCTAGTCCTCTCGCCCACACGTGAGCTCGCAATCCAAATTTTTGACGTCCTCCGCAAAATTGGTCGTGCTCATTCGTTTTCAGCTGGCTTGGTTATTGGCGGCAAAGACGTGCAAGTTGAGCGCGATCGAATTTCGCGCCTGAACATTTTGGTCTGCACGCCAGGTCGCATGCTACAACATATGGACCAAGCGGCAGGATTTGAGATGGGTAATCTAAAGATGTTGGTCCTGGACGAGGCAGATAGGATTTTGGATATGGGATTCCGTAAGACTATTGATGCTATCATTCAACATTTGCCCAAGCATAGACAAACACTGCTATTTTCAGCTACCCAGACCAGGTCTGTTGCTGATCTCGCTCGATTAAGTTTGTCGCCAAATGCAGCGGAGTATATTTCAGCACATGAAAAAGCATCATCAAGTACACCTACGAATCTCCAGCAATATTACGTGATAACTCCGCTGCAAGACAAGCTCGATACATTGTTTGGTTTTCTCAAAACACATCTCAAGGCCAAGATTCTCGTGTTTGCGTCATCATCCAAGCAGGTTCGGTACATGTTCGAGACATTCAAGACACTTCATCCTGGTATTCCGCTCATGCATCTTCATGGTCGGCAGAAACAGACGGCGCGGATAGACGTCACCGATCGATTCGCCGAGTCTCGATATGCATGCTTATTTTGCACAGATATTGCTGCGCGTGGTCTTGATTTCCCATCCGTCGACTGGGTTGTTCAACTAGATGCCCCAGAGGACGCGGAGACATATATTCATCGCGTTGGCCGGACGGCAAGGTTCGATTCGTCAGGTCGCGCTCTACTGCTCCTCACGCCATCCGAACAAGAAGGCATGCAAGCTAAACTGGAAGCGAAGAAAGTACCGATTGAGAAAATTACAATCAAGGAGTCCAAAAAGAGAAGTATCCGTGCAGACCTGCAAGCTCTGTGCTTCAGGAATCCGGAAATTAAGTATCTCGCTCAAAAGGCTTTCATATCGTATTGCAAGTCGATTTTCATCCAGAAAGACAAGGCGATTTTCAAGTTCGCAGAACTACCAGCTGAGGAATTTGCCGAGAGTCTTGGTCTTCCAGGAGCCCCGCGCATCAAATTTTTAAATAGCCAAAGGTCTAAGGAGCTTAAGAACGCTTCGCAACAGAATTTATCGGTCGATTCGGAAAGTGAAGATGCAAGGGAGGATCAGAGTAAATCAAAGACCACGGAAACAGTGCGAACGAAATATGATCGCATGTTTGAGCGCCAGAATCAGAACGTCCTGTCGCAGCACTACATGAACCTGATCAAAGACGAGAATGCCACTGCTCGCAAACCGGATGAGGATGAAGATGACGGATTCATTTCAGTTAAGCGACGAGATCATGAATTATCCGACTCGAGTGCATCAGAAGCTGAGACAGAGCAACGTGAGCGGAACAGTAGGCAGGTGAGGACATTAGAGATCGACAACGCTCCTGTTTCCATCCGCCAGGCGAAGGCTGCGCTGTCGAAGAAGGCCATGTTGAAGTATAAACCAAATCCCACTAAATTGCTATTTGACGACGAGGGTAAACCACATGCGATATATGAATTCGAAGATGAAGAAGATTTCAAGAAGCACGGCAAGGCTGAAGAGCAGAAGACGGAATTTATCAATAGAGAAGAGCAGCGAATGCGTGAAGTGGATATGGTCGACAAGGCGATTGCGAAGGAGAAGCGGAAAGAGAAGAAATGGAAACACAGAGAAAGAGAACGATTGGCAGAAAAGGACGACTTGTCCGAAGGATACGATGAAGAGGGCATGGAAGGTTCTGAAGTCGATGACGTGCAGGTTGGAGGTGGTAAGCGGAAGAAATGGTTCGAGGAAGAAGGTAGAGCCAAGCGAAAGAAGGAAGATGTTGTTGAGATTGATCAACCAAAGACTCTCGACGATTTGGAGGCTCTTTCCCTTAGCCTGCTTAACCAATAGAGGATCGATGACACAGCCAATAAATACGATGAATTCAAAACATTAGAAGTGCAGTTAACACCATAACGTATGTACAGATTCAAATCAACGCAATTATGATACAAAACCCAGTAATGACTAGCCGTAATTCCCTAAAGTACACTAATACAATAGAAATGGTGGTGCGACCTCTTGGTCTATATGTACTGAGTTAGTGTCGAAAGCCTAGGTATGGATAAGTTAGGAATGAGTATGCGCTGTGCGACAATACAGTGTAGTATACCTCTATATGCAATTCAATCAGTACCCGCTTGCGGGAGCCAGCAAACCGCCGATATTCCTCGGACACGCTATATATATACGTTAGTAGAAATCATTTAGTATCCGGTCTGCAATGGACCGACCTCGCCAAGTTCCAATTCTGCACCCTCCGCAGACACCCTATGACCGTTCCCGTCCGGTGCCGGCCCATACCACCGCAAACAAGTAGAGGATAATTATCCTTATGCGCTATTAAGTCCAATGCGCGGACGATTCTGCTTTCCGGCAGCTGATCCCACGGGTTCGTAGATCGTGGGTGTCGGCCCGAGGATCGTATACTCGCATCCGCGTCCATTTCATCATTTTCCACATCCGCTCCACTTTCTATTCCGAGATGGTATATCTGTATTCCATTCGCTCGAGTAAAGCTTGCAAAGGCCTCCGAAGGCTCTTCCAGTTCCAACCAAATCACAGCTGATAACCGCAAGTCGGCAATGAACGGGAAGTTAATAGGCGTCGGTTGGCCAGACCTGTATAATTGATCTTCCACCGGACAAAAGTTTAGTGGCGGGACTAGTTTTTGGAATGGAGGATGCTGTAGCGTAGCCATTTCAGATGCTGTGCTACTGTTGGTCGACGACGGAGAGTTCGAGTCAAAGTCATCGTCGTTGAGATCATCTGCCATTTCGTTGACAGAGATGTGCAAGCAAATTAAAATAGTAGATCTCAAAGTGATTGCCTAGCTAGTCAGTATATCGGTGACATGGAAGACAAGATGAACCCGCCGCATCGAGAAACAAACTTTCCGGCGCTCGAATGGTCACTCAAACGTGCAATACGACCATTAGATCCGATCACACCACGTATCCAACTGACAAATGACCGATTCAGAGAATATTACGCCGGATGCTGAGCGTCGTAAACCTTCCGAGACGTATGTGATGTATTTGTCTATTTTCTACCACCGTCGGGGATTTACTAACGAGATTGCCGCAGGCTTTACGTGCGCAACCTCGACGAGAGCATTAAGATCCCCCTATTAAAGGAATCATTGGATGCCGTATTCTCCCCTTACGGCAATATTCTAGACATAGTTGCACATGGAAACATACGGATGCGAGGGCAAGCTTTTGTGGTGTTTGACAATGTGGAGAGCGCATCGGAGGCACTAGACGAGGTTCAGGGATTCGAGCTGTTTGACAAACCCATGGTCAGTAATGCGACAACAGTACTCATGTTGCCTATAACAGCTGACTAACTGTGACCTAGGTCATACAATTTGCCAAAAAAAAGAGTGATGTCACTGTGAAGCAAAAAGGCGAGGAAGCTTTCGAGGAACACAGGAGACTACGACTGGAAGCTAAAGGTACGTTAAGTTTTTATGCTCTGTGTAATGTGTGATGTGATCACTTATGGGATAATATAGAACGACGGAAAGAAGAGGAAGAGGCGGCAGCGAAGAAAAGAAAAAGGGCAGGAGGTGCAATCGCAGGACGGCCAGCCAAGAGAGTCGCCGGTCCTCCGGACGAGTTATTACCGCCGAACAAGATTCTATTTCTTCAAAACCTGCCGGATGATATCGCAGCCGATAGGCTTACTGAAGCGTTTGAGAAGTTTCCAGGATTTTTTGAAGTACGACTCGTGCCGGGTCGAAAGGGTATTGGCTTCGTGGAGTATGAGACTGATGAAAATGCGGTTGTAGCGAAGGAGGGAACTGTCGGCATAACATTCAGTGATAAAAAGGCCAAGATCACCTTCGCTCGGAAATAATCCATGTGAACGATCTCCAAGCTTTGTTATTTCAAGCTTTGTTATTTGGTGTTTGCTTGTAATATTATATCTATACGTAGCAACAACGGATCGGGAAGTTGATCTATTAGTGCTTTCTCAGTTATTATTCATTGGAGTCACACGGTAGGCAAACCATGCCGACATACGACACGTAACTGATCTAAAAACTTGAGCCAAATCAGTAAATTGGGTGATTGATCTCTTATCATGCGGACGGTACGAAAGGCTTATGTATGTAAACATTAAAACTTAAAGTGCCAAAGAACTTTTCGCGATTACTTACTTCCTAAACCACCAACTGTACCCGCGTGTCGAATTTGCCGACAGCATTGCAATTGCGGCACTGTCGCGCTCAGTTACGGATATCAGGCGATTCAAGATACTGTAACGTACAGATATAGCCAATATGCCGCGCAACGCGCCAGCATTGAAGATCCCGTCTTCGACAGTTCTGAAGCAGCTTTACTTCCAGCAAACGAAACCAAAGTCGAAGTATGCACCATCACAAGCGCAGTTAGATCACGAGCACCGGATGCGGAAATTCAAGGAACGACCAAAGCTTCCAGTGGTAAAGACCAAATATTTCAGACTCGGTCATAACGAGGTGCATTTTCCGAAGCACTCAGTCTCGCTGCTACGACCATTCTCGACTGACTACAATCCATACCGTGCGACATTCAGAGTGCCAACGACGTTCAATAAATTTGACCTGAGAGATTATCTCCATCACTTGTACGGGTTGACTGTCCGAAAGGTGTACTCGAATTTGAAGGAACATAGGTACAAGCGAACGCTGGCAAAATTTATGACCGTTGAAATGGACGAGCCATTTGTTTACCCGAAGCTGCCGGATTCGTTCAAACCGTGTGTAGTCCTCTAAATTATATTTTGGTTAAAGTAGCCTTACTAACAAATGCTGTAGATGGGAAGTGGACCAGATTAAGGAGGCGACGAATTTTATGGCAGAAGCGGCCCATCGTTATGGTGCATCTTCGCAGGACAACAAGGTATTCAAGGCTTATGAAGGTGTCGCGCAACAGAAATTCCCAACGATTAAGCCTTTTATTCCCAAGAATTCGGCGAAGATGCTTTTACGGAAAGCTAAACAGACTGAGGAGGCATTTGCTCACCCGCCGGAGAAGGCTTAGGCTTAGGTTAATGCAGAATAGCATTGTACTATAACTATAATATGCTGTATATAGAATGTCAATCATTTCGTTATGTTTCTTATTTAATTTAATTGCACTTCATCGGGTTGCGAGTGGTATGCAGCTGTAATCTCGTAGACCTGTCGGGTGAGTAGGATCTAGACGTGACTTAATATCGTGCGGCGACTTGGACGCGCGCGACCTTGGAAGTGCTGCCATTCATAACCTTGGTAAAAATTGGAAGATTCTAATAATATTCGCAAACGCGCAATTCATCTTACATTTGTTAACTGCAGTTTGTCGTAGACGAGCAGCAATGGCGAACGAGCCGACGGCCATATCGCCCGCGTCGTTGGCATCGTTGTCCACTATCTGCTATCTACCGCCATGGAGCCGTCCTCACATCATTGGTATCGCGGGGTCTAGCGGAAGTGGTAAGACAAGTGTTGCATCTCAAATTATAAAGGCATTGAACGTGAGTTATACAGACTTGAAATCTCGCCCTATGAAGAATTGCTAACGAATATGGTGAAGGTGCCATGGACTGTGATTCTACCTTTCGACAACTTTTATAGACCGTTAAGCCCGGCGCAGCGTGAAAAGGCTTTCGCCAAGTAAGTCTAATAGTTATCACACAGTGAGACATGCGTCTAACAATTCGCATAGTGAATATGACTTTGACGCGCCGGAGGCGCTGGATTTGGACATGCTCGTCAACGTGTTAACTGATCTCAGACAAGGAAAAAAGGTGGAAGTACCGATGTATTCATTTTCGGAACACAACAGGTATTATTGAATCTGCCACCACGTCAATGCTCTGACATTGCTAACGGAGGATAGAACTGAACTGTCGACAACCATTTATGGTGCCAACGTTATCATCTTGGAAGGAATCTTCACGCTGTACGATCCACGAATCCTAGAACTGCTGGATCTTAAAGTTTTTGTCGATACAGATCTTGACATATGCATGGCTCGCCGTTTGCGACGTGACATTGTGCATCGTGGCCGAGAACTGACTGGCGCCATGAAGCAATGGTTTTCGTTCGTTAAGCCAAACTTTGAGAGATATGTGAGACCGACCATGCAGCAAGCTGACGTCGTTGTTCCGCGAGGTCTGGACAATGTGGTCGCTATTGACATGTTGATTAAGCATGTCCAGCGCACACTTGCGTCAAAGAGTAGACTACATCTTGAGCAGCTTGGACAACTGGTTGGTACCAAAGGTGCGAGTACTACATTTGCAACCAAAGAGGATATTGAGAGCTTAGAGACCGTGCGGGTGCTACCCCAGACTCCACAGGTGCAGGCAATGCATACTATCTTGTTTAACCGTGCTACGACCCGAGATGACTTCGTTTTTTATTTTGAGCGCTTGATGGCAATCTTGATTGAGTCAGCATTAGACTACGTGCCATATGAGACGAAGAAGGTCCAAACCGCGACAGGTCTAGAATATATTGGACTTGCGGCAACAACCGAGATTTGTGCAGTGTCAATTCTGCGTGCCGGAGCGTGTTTTGAAACGTCTTTGCGCCGCATATTACCGGCTATTGCTATAGGGAAGGTCCTAATCCAGTCGAATTCCCGAACGGGAGAGCCGTTTCTTCATTACTTGAATCTGCCTTCAGGCATCGAGAACAAATTCATTCTATTAGTCGATGCGCAAGCAACAACTGGTGCCGCTGCCATCATGGCCATTCGGGTACTACTGGACCACGGTGCTCTGCCAGGAAATATCTGTTTTGTTACATATCTCGCCGACAAACGAGTTGCTATTAGGCGTATTTTGGCAGCATACCCGAAGGTGAAAGTGGTGGTTGGCAAAGTTGAGGATCAGATTCGGAGACGATTCATCGATACTCGATATTTTGGAACGTAGATTTTGTTTGGAATTGTCAATTGTGCATATATAGACGTCGATTTACTTTTAACGTGCCTTTTGTATGTAGTCAATGATAAGTGCAGGAGATAACAGAGCAAGCGAACAACTAATTTGACTGTGTGCGATTTGAAGGATATTTAGTGACCTTGTTGCTGCGTAATACATGTGTAAAGCAACCCAAAACTAATTGGGTTAGGTCTAGACGCAACGATGCCGGCTGCCGTAGTCGTCGGTTACTCTATGTCAACAGTCGACTTCACATATCTAACAGCGACTCCAGTACAGGATGTCAGATCCATATGAGAAACTCGCGACATATTTGCTATCGAGTACTTCGACTTCGCCTCCTACTTCTGAGGCTCTTCAGGTGCATATTAATGCAATCCGAACTACTGTCGTGCCGAAACCTGGTGTATTGTCTACGATATGGCCAGGCATACTACAAGTGCTAGCGTACCCGATTCTAACAAACGAGACGATTAACTCATTGGTCGACGAGGTTGTTGAACCGATTATTGCTTCTGGTGCGTCCACTTGGGAGGAGGTTAAAAGAACGGTCGGAGATGCCGATACATTGTTGGAGACGGCGAAGGCGGACACGAACAGCAAGGTCAAGAAGGCTGCGATTGGATTTCTATTTTTCTACGACTTCTCTGATGGAGAACAGAAGGGCCTTGAGATAGTGCAAGAAATTGTTGGAATGATAACTATAGAGAATCAGCCGGAGGGAGTAATCGCAAGGGTGGAAAACATCATTGATCAATTCCTCACAAATTACTTTGCGGTCCGGCAGACCGTCATTAGATCTGTATTGGAAATCAAAACAGCAGGCAATAACTCTGCGACAATAATTTCCCGTGTTCAGGAGCTGACGCTTACGATCTTACGACATAACACAACTGGAGTCGATGATATTCCAGCGGATCTACTCAACTACGCCGTTACGCAAGACGACATTCTAGCAGGGCTCATGACAGTCCAATTTTATGAATCGCTGCTTGATCTCTATCTACCGCCGACAATTTTTTTTATAACCAAGCCCACTTATCTGGAGATAGCAAATACATGCAAATCAACGTCCGCTACCAATTTAGAACGCTCAGCAGCATCGCGGACTTTGGGACGTTTGAGCAGGACGCGCGAGGATGTTTTCAGCGAAATTGACAGCAGTCTAGGAATTGTTAAGAACTTGACGCTGCGAGATGAAATCGACCGCACCATGCTTGCGTTAATACCTGGCAAGTACATCGCGACTGTGAATCCTCAGCTCATACGGAATTTTCCGGTCAGCACTGCGTCGCTTGTAGATATTTTGATTAACTGGTGCCACTCTAAGGAGGCACTTGACTTGTTACTGCTAGACACTCCAAAATTGACAAAGCTTCCAGTCCCGGAATTGCTGCGAGTGGGGAAAGCATTGGCAGAAACCTATCACGGCAAGAAGGTGCTAGTCAGCTTGCCAGGAGTCATGGAGGTACTATTGACTAGACGCGAACGAATGGGATATAGAATCATGAGGCTTCGGGGCGACATCGTCGACACACTAGCAGAATCTGACTCTGAAACACTAGGTTTGTATTGGTATGACCGTGTTCTCGAGGAAAAAGTTCGTGGTCACTGGGGACGTGCGGAAAATGGAGACCCCAAGGTCGATATTATGGACAGGGCAGCTTAATTGTACGTATGGAGAGAATCTTAAGTATAGTACACGATGTTTTCATACACTTACAACCTCTGTGCAATCCACACTGCTACCCGACATCCGTTTTTAATAGTTTCAGTTAGAAGCATGTACGGTCTCGCCTTCTCTGCATCATTCTCCACCGCTGTGTCCAAGTGCTCTAATTCATCATCTCTAAACTCGCTCACTATGGTCGCAAGCGCGCTGAGTTCTTCACTAGCCCGTCCATTTTTTGAAGTCCGAACCTCTTCATCCAATATTCGTATTAAATGTCTTAATTGATTATTGTAATGTCCACCTATAACTGTTTCAACTGCAAGTGTACATGCCATGGCGGCTTCCTTTCCCATCAATGCAGTCCCCACACCAAGCCCGTATGCGGCAATTTTCCATACCGGACTAAACAGGGATGGTCTTACGCGATGCTTATTCTGTAGGTCGTCGAATGCTTTGTGATGACGGATCTCCTGATCCCACATATGCTGGATCAACGGCGCGACCGAAGGCATACTCCGCTTGAACACGAAATGCTGGCCGGCATATATAAGATCCGCCCCTAATTCTCCGGCTTGATCAACCCGTATAAGACGTGACAAGAATTTTCTTGCTTCTGGAGTTAAAGGTGGGAACTTCTCAGGTAACTTGGACGCAAGATTTGCATTTGGTGCGTCTGCTGTATCGTGCGACCGTGCTGCAGTGGAATTGTATTCCATTAATCTTGCACCTGCACCTGGCAGTGCAGAGCCACGGACCCGAGCTCTGCTGGATCTTAAGATTGGTATAGACATGTGCTTGTATGATCTTATAAACCAATGTACCCAAATAATAGGGACGACTGACACCTCTTAGGGAGTTGTTGCTAATATCGCTGGTTGGTATTGGGAGTCTCACGGAATCCCAGCCGCAGGCCATTTTGGCGGCAAGGGTTAACGGAATTACTCGAATCGATTAACTTAGTCCTTCTACAAATTTATTGTTAGCCCAACCATAAACATAAATAACTACAACAAGACCAACTAACTGTGGTCTTTAACGACTATTAGTCTATTATTGAATACCGCTTGTTTTAGACGGCCGACCAGACCCCTTAACAAAGCAAAAAAAGGTCTGGTGGTAACGTCGAGCTCCACAAGGGAGGATACAAGCCTCAGCGCAAAGCCAACCGCCCTTGGTGCCGAGTAGCAACAGCCCCGAGTGGCTTTCAAGGACGATCGACTGTGCTCATATATAAATAAAGGAACATCCATTTGGACAAAGGTGTAGGGAAACTTCCTCCGGGCGAAACAAAAACATAGTGGCCAGTGGGAAAACAAATATTCCCGGAGGTAAATGTTCCGTATGAGCCTGACGGCTCTGGCCCAGTTTCGTGGTGCCGTCGCTGCGTGTTTCGGAGCGGCGTGGTAGCATAGATCGGACAGATGACCTAAACAAATCACTCGCCCGCGGAACTCATTTTGTCAGTCCGCAATTCGCAGATGTTGTTAGACCTGTTATGAATACGAGATTAGGTAGTTCATCTGCACGATCTGTCCTACACATCCTACGATCTGTTAGAGAGCGCGCGTATGCGATTTCCTGAAAGAAAACTAGTATATTTTGTGCGATAATAATGGGGCGAGGAACATCTTGGTGAGGTACAGCACCAAGATTGCAAGAGGCGAGTCTGTCACGGACTGAGACCCTCTTCAGGCACAGGCAAGCGCGCCAAAGGGCCTTCGAGCCGAATACGGGCGGCGATGACGCCTGTGCCGCGTTCCGATTGATCGCCTCCGGTCTGAGGCTCGCATGTGGACCTTTCCATCACCAGCCTGCTGCCGAGGAGCAGCGTAACGCGAAGTCTTTCGACAAGGCGTACTTCCTACGGTGCATTTGCCAGTGCTTGCTATGAATGACAATCTGGAAGCAGTTTCGGTGAGAGGTGTCGGATCTCAAACGCCTTCTTATCCGTCTTGTACGTAGGTGCTCCCGCCTTAAAGGCTTTCAGGAGGTCATCCATTTGCAGCGTCCCATATATCGTAAGGTAGAACTCCTCGAGTCATGTCATTTTCAACGACGCTGTCGCGTCTTTGCTAATCGGCCTCGCTCTCAACTCCTTCTTCGACTTACCGGCTCTCTCATCCTTATGATTCCTTATGGCGCGCAGACTTTCATTAAATGTCCAACGTGCCGCCCCAATCCACTTCACCAGAATCTCTCCCTTGGGGGGGACCACTCTCCCGTCCTCGCTCTCCCGTCCCCGCCCGCCCGCGCCGTACTTCTCTTTCCTTCGCCATCTTCCCCACCGCCAGCAAATTCTCTAAGTACATGGATAATCAAGAATTGTTACGTGAGTAATTAGTGCGGCAGCTAACGCCAAGTAGTGACAGCGGTAATCGGTGCCGAAGAAGAGACATGGGCCAAGCAAGGCGCTGAAGCGGCCAAGATAGATGAATGGATCTCTGCGAGTCTATGATTGCAGTTTAGCCAGACATATCAACATTTTTTAAGCAAATACGACAGAACAGTTATGTAGTATTAGTAGAGAGAATCCCTTCTGCTGGAGAATTGTGACTTCGCTTATATTGGTTTGCTGACCATCACTAGATGTTGACGTCCTTTTGACACAGATTTATATTGGCCGTCCCGTGACAAATTTAGATTGCGGCCTATTCCGAATAAAGCTGATCCTTTCGCAACGTTTTCCCGATGATATCCGGCTCAAGTTTTCTCTGGCTGGAGGAAGCTTGATGGATATGGGTAGCTACCCGATGATGCGGTATTACCTTGGCGAGGACCCTACGGCAAGCTCGACGTACGGTTTCATGATCTTGAGGGTTAGGTGATATGGATAAGATGTAGTCCGGGTAAGTCTACGCCCATTATTACTGATTTGCCAATTCAACCACAAGTGAGAATATCATGCCACGAAACACCTAAGAAATCCTTCATTCCCTACATAGGCAATAGATTTAGATTTAGTCACAGGACTTAGAAGTTACGCGCCTCCACAGAGTATCTGTCAGCTATTAGCTGACATGACTGGCCAACATGGGCCTCCAGTGGCAATAGTTTACTTCTCAGAGACTGGCACAGCACAGTCACTAGCTGACCATCTTCGCAAGCAATTACTACGACTTCATTTCCAGGCTCTTGTTCTCGACGCCGAAGATGTTGAGCGAGTAATGACGCTGTTATTTGCGGTTGGTCACGACGAACATCGTCCGATTGTCGTATTGTTGTGTGCAACAACCGGGAATGGAGAGATTCCGCGACATGCACGCCGCCTTTGGAAGGTATTACTGCGACGCAAGCTCACTTCAGAAACCTGTGCTGGGCTCCTATTTACCAGCTTCGGTTTAGGAGACACGGCATATGCTAGGTTTAATTGGGCGGCGAAAAAAGTGCATAAGCGGATATTACAACTTGGTGGACAAGAGCTTTGCACGAGAGGTGAAGGAGATGACTCAGCGAGTGGAGGTATAGAGGGGGGTTATGCAACCTGGGAGGCAATACTCTTGTCTTCCTTACTGGATCTATATCCTCTCACGAACGGTCTAGAGCGTATACCAGACGATATATTACTACCTCCAGAATTCGAAGTCAGAATACTTGCACCATCAAAAAAGAAGGAGTCGCCCGGCACTCTGTTGCAATCTCGGGTTACGCCAACCACACGACTCGGCACTGTTACAGTGAATGATCGCATTACTCCTCCTACGCATTTTCAAGACACGCGACAATTCAAATTTGCAGCTGACGAGAATCATACGGCATCGCAAGATATGATCCCCGGGGCTACGGTGCTGATATATGCTCAAAATGATCCTGAAGCAGTGTCGGCCCTCATATCGTCTCAGAATTGGGATCATATAGCAGATGATCTGATATCTGTCCCACCTGCTGTGCAGAAGTGGGCAACAACAAATCCACTAACTCTAAGGTCGTTGCTGACATATCATCTCGACTTGAATGCTGTACCGCGCGCTACCTTTTTTGAGACATTGAGCTACTTCTCACGAGGTAATGAGCAGCAAGCGGAAAAGCTCAAAGAGTTTGCGGATGCCACGAATGAAGAATATACGCAGGATCGCTATGATTACGCTGATCGTCCTCGCCGGTCCGCCTTGGAATGTCTTTTGGAATTTGAATCAGTTAAATTACCCGTTACATACATTCTTGAAGTCTTTGGTACACTACGCCCGCGCCAGTTCTCTATTGCGGGATGGGGTAATGGCCAGATTGAACTTCTAATCACAGTTGTGAAGTATAAGACGATTTTACGAAGAATTCGGCATGGCGTTTGTACAAAGTACGTTGCCAGTCTAAAACCAGGAGATAAGTTCCTCTACGAGATTGCCCAACCACAGTCGAAGCCCCCTCCTATGGACAAGCCCGTTGTTTTGATCGGTCCCGGCACTGGCGTGGCGCCGTTGCGTGCTCTCTTAATTGAAAGATTTAACCGAGGCATTGATACGCCTTCGATGCTAGTGTTCGGTAACCGATCGCGAATTGCAGACTTCTACTATGAGGATGAATGGAAGGCTGCGACAGCAGCACAGGAGGAAATTGACGAGAATGGTATCATGACATTGTCAGGTCCGAAATGTACGATTGTGGCATGCTTTTCTCGGGATGGAAATTCAACAAGATATGTTCAGCAGGTGCTCAAACGTGACGACGTAGCAAGAGAAGTGGGCCGGTTATTGGCGCATGAAGGGGGATACGTGTGGGTATGTGGAAGTAAAGGTAAGATGCCACGAGCAGTCCGGAGTGCCATAGAAGAAGCTATAGAGACAGTGATTGGAAGCAATGGCGGTAATGCTGTTGCTGAGATGGACAAGCTTGGAAGGTATCTTGAAGAGACATGGTAAATGTATTATATATTTCTTCTTGTACATAATAAATAAATCGGAATCGGAGCTACCTCTCATGCAATGACCACAGTTGCAGTTTTTTGTCAATATCAAATTTTGTATAACGTCGTCATGATGCCGATTGGCTGTAACTGAAAGCAGGATATTATGGTACAAATTGGCTTTATAGAGTCATATGATCGGATAATAGCTGGTGCCGTAGTTGGCATGCCTGCTAACGCGACGTGCATGTTATGCAAGGAGACATGGGTGGACGCGCGATTACTGCTGGGTAAGTCGCAGTCGATTGTGATTCTTGCAGATTGTGGGATGATATTATTAGAGCATAGACAGTATTGGAGGCAAGGCAGTATTACAATAAATGCGCATGCGGGGCAACTGGTGAAAGATTCGACTCCGTCGAATGGACGTCCATTGCCGCCGACTGTTATGACTCTGAGGCCTAGCCAGATTATGACGACAAGCGACTACGACCTTGTCCACTGTGTCGAGCATGTCAGCAATATTATTTATTATAAGACATTGACGACAATACTTATAGAGCGAAGTTAATCGCTGGACAATGAAGAAATGAACGTTACAATGAAATACACTGGCAGCATTGTGTGTGTCTCGAGACATTTATGCAAAGCAAGGACTGACCTTTGATTATTCACTATTGGCGATAATGAGAGAGCAAGTCAGCTCATTCAGCAAGAATAGAACTGCCATAATGCATCAAAAATGTCATTGTGCAGCACCAAACTGCCGTGGACGATATCGGCACATAGCACAATTATTCAGTCAGTGCTTCAGTCGGCTTGTACTATTAATGTATGGATGGTAAGACGTTTAAATGAAAGACTTAATTTACTATAATTTTAGAATATATATACAAGAGTCCTACGACCTGAGGATATATTCTCCCTTGTCGTTCTTCACCAACTTTCCCTCCTTCACATATTTCTCGAACATGTCTTGTGGGACCCAACCCTTAGTGGAATAAAACGGAAGCTTAGACAGCGTCAGCTCCCATGTCTCCGCGTCCTTGGCTTGCTTTTCGATCTCCTCTTCGGTGAAATTTACCGGAGAGACCAGCATATTCTCGGTCACCGCCGACCAGTGCTTACTCTTAATTAAGGCCTCGCGCAAATCGGTAATTTCGAGTGGATGATAGTCGTAATCTGTTGCCATAGCGACATTGTAGGGTTCCCGGACCAATTTAGCGCGAGGGGAGTATGCGTTGATTAGTGTCGGGAATGAGTGCTTGATCATAAATTCGAATGAAAATTGATTTGAAGTCGCGGCAATCATGTAGTCGATCTGAGCCTTCTGCTCAGGTGGCAGCGACTCATAGTCTTCGATCTCCTCCTTCTTGTAAATCTTGTACCCTCTGTAGTGTATAAAGTCAGGAGCTCCGTGAAACAAAAAGGGCTTAATCGCAGAGCCTTCCCAGTCAAGGAGGTATGCCGATGCAAATGGCTCATTTGGATCATTGCCAGATCGGTCTACCAAGACATTCATGGGGTTTAAATCAGGGTGGTGTAGGCGCGGCGAAAGGATATCTGAATCTGCTTGAACATCTGAGGGAATGAGAGTAGGAGTAAGAGTGGCATATTGTCGGTATGTGGCGATCCATGTCGGCAAATATGAGCCGAGCTCAGATGAGGCAATCGCAGGATCCTTTAGGAGATTGGTGTAGGCGGTGACGTGCGCAGTCGCCGTAGCTAATAGATAGTCAGAAGGTGTGTACCCTGAAACTCGTGTTAGTACCAGACTATAATTAGTTTACGTTAAAAACTGCAGCATACATGGACCGCGATCAATGACACCTGCTTCGTGAACGCCAGGCTGCCAGAACTTTTTTTCAACAGTGGGTCCAATTCTCCACCGATCGATCAAGCCCTTGTCCTCCTCTCCTTCATAAGGCAACTTGTTCTGCAAGTCAGGAGAGACATCCTCAGTGAAGTACAGGCTACCAAACGCACTAAATCTCGTCGCAAGAATCTTATCCATTAATAAAACGATCACTTTCAAAACTGTCGCACGTTGCAGCACGGTCGAACCCATAGGATCCCAGCTTTGCATCAGATTCTCATAATTTTTACTTTGATACTTCGGCGAGATAAATTCCATCAGAATGTACTCTCGCTCGAGAGGGTTATCGGCAGTCGGACACCACGAAATAACTTCGGGAATCAGCATTCCCCACTTTTTCCTCAAGAAATCCATCGTCGCGACCTCAGACTGTATGCGAGCCTTTCGAGCATCTCTCGACCAGTCTAAGGGATACGGGATCCGCAGAATATATTCAGACCCGTCATCTAACTCGGCGATGTATATCCGGTTGTTTTTTCCCTCGCTCAAGCTAGCTAGTGATACCACATGTGAAGGCTGACCCTTGGAAGACTGGTCTCGCAATCTTCGGATGATTTCGTTAATACCGCCGACTGCAAATGGAGTATACCGCTTGGATTTTTCTACCTCATCGTTTTTAAGCCATGTACCCCACGTATACTTAAAAAATTGGTCGCGTTCTATATCGGACGCGTCCCCAAGAGTTGTGAATTGGCTGTCGTTGATGCTAGAGCTGAATAAGGCTGAACTGGTTGTGAACGTGCGCCGGAGGGGCAATGAACGAAGATATCCTAATGATTTGGTAGAAACGGATGATACCTGTCTCATGATGGTCTCCTGTATTTGGCTAATAGGAATGTTCGTGAAAGGCGGGAATTTGCAGTGATGTGGATAAAAAATGGCTGAGTACCCAAATAGTCTACAAAGGTAAGAATACGGACTATATTTCCTGTTACTATTTAAGGAAGTATGACCTAGCCCACACTCCGTCACCTCACTTGTATATTAGACAGCCACCAAACCCCGGATTTTGAACTTATAACAAAATGCCGAGATCTGATAGCCACCTCGCATGCCATCTGGCGAGGCCAAATGGCAAGGAGACAAGCCTTCAACGCACAGCTACTCTCCCTGAAGGGGGCGTAGCTGTGCTCATATGTATAGATTCTCGAGTTAATCCGTCACCTCAGTGTTGACGATCATCTGTGTTAAACTCTATCTAAGCACTGCTCAGGTAATCAAACCTAAAACCTCCTCTAGCATGCTGGTATTTTAATCATACTATAACACTAATCCATTCATTGAGCTTGTGCTCAATATCCTGTTCCAAAGTCTATCATTGCTCTTCCAAAGATTCGGAAATGGCACTTCTCATCGGGGACACATTATAGTCTCTCGACCTTTATCCCAAAATATGTAATTGTAAAAGTAATCACGACTGGTATCTACCGGCAGCTGTAAGGTTATCGAATATCATATCACAGGCAACGATCGAGAGTCGATCATTGGTGACCGTGATTTTGAATCCCACACCTCCTATCATAAGTGTATGGCCCCGTTTGCATTAACCGCCTGTGATCTCAGTGGGATAAAGGCCGACGCCAGACCCTTAATCATGTTACTGCTAGATGTTGTAAATGCTTCCAGTTCGATTTGCTTCATGGGGCTGTATTTGGCAGAGTCATAAAAGTTCTCCGACTGGAGTTGGCTCGGTCCGTGGTCAACGTGATCACCCTGCCATGAAATTGGTGAACAGATTCTGGGCACACCGCCAGGAAGATAGGGCGATATATAGCCCCATGAATCTTTTAACATATTCTGAACCAGTGGCTCGTACTTTTCCGGCACATCAACATTATGACACGGTGCCATGAGGCTGTGATGAAATAGGTTGACATTTGTGCTATCAACAACGATTGACGACCCAAATGAACCTTGAACTTTTGTGGGACGCCGATCTTCTGACCCTGATAGCATGTAACGCACAAAAGTGGTCATCATACCGACGGCAGAATCATTAGCCTCATTCTGAAACATGCCGTACGACTCCGCCGAAGCTATATCAGAGACATCGGATATATCAAACGTATTCTGAACGTTTCCCCTGTTAGTCTGATTACTCACTTTGACGGATACCTCCTCAACAACAGAATCAAGTTCAGAGAGAGCTGGGTCAGTAGCATGCTCGTCAGATCGCAGATATGCGTTGATAGCATCCAATGTATCCTCAATATAACTATGCGTAACCTCATCTGTAGTAGTCGTAATCCGAGACAGTTCCGCCGCGAAAGCGTACTGTTCGCAAACCATCACCTCAGCGGATTGCAGTGGCTTCTCAGAGACAGTTTCAGTAAGTAACACTTTACTTTCCCTTGCCTTATCCAAAACCCTCTCTTGATCTACCGGCTGTTCATAATCTAGGATTGGCGCTGGCAGATGCTCAGTGTTATACTCCCAGTCGACAGCATCATTAATTGGATATAGCTTAATCGTCTCAGCAACTGGGGGATCTGATGACTCTGCCACCTCGCAGAGTGGATAATCCATTTTCATAACTTTGTTAGATTGGATAGTGCCAATCAAGTCTTCTACCTGTTGTGATAGAGGATGTAAACCCTTCATGATCTTCCATTGTACGGAATCCATTGCCATATTATGTTCCTCATTCTCGTGGTGTAAGAGACCAGAGATAGAGGAGCGCGGCTGATAGGTATCTGCAGATGATACGGTGGGGCCCACAACGTGCTGTAGTTCCCCGTCTTCATGAATCGCACTCATGGTGAAGGTAGTAATACTCCCGTCTTCAGCAGGGCAAACCTGCACATCCGGTACAGTGGCAAACGCTCTCGATGGAATAGGAAACAGCATTTCTCTTCGAATTGCTTGTTGGTCCTGTTTAGAAAATATTGTACGCGACGTGCGCTGCATGCTAAGAGAACGCCCATGCCCCTCCGTCGCTTTGGGATCCCTAGTAATAATGCCCAGATCATCCTCAATGGTGCCAATTAACTGGTCGTTACCAGACTCCGTCACGCTGTGCCTGGTATCCTCGAATGTCGGGTTTGACAAGAGATTTCCGACAATTAGTTTCTTCCATTTGAAGAGCGATTCGACCCGAGAAGCGATTTCTAGTCATTGTTAGTCAGAATCTTCCAAGAAATTCCGGCAGTCGTACCTGCGGTGTGAGCGTCCTCGACAGAGATATTCCTACTGGGGTGTGTAAGTGATTGGTGCCTCACAGTCTGCTCTTTGATATTAGTTTTCGTGCACAGGAGTGTTTTCACGCACACCAAGCTATTCATCCATACCTTCCTGTGGTTTCTAAGAAATATGCTGGCAAATCTGGAGCGTCTTCGCTTTGCGGACATAGGTGATGTAGCTTTCTCACCTGTTTGCGAGTCGCCAGACTTCGACTTCGGAGTTAGTGTGTCGCAATTGTATATAACCATATCACATTATATTACATCACACAGACGGCTGTTTAGCATTTCTTAATAATGTCAAAGACATCTCTTACTTGTCCGTAAGATTACTTGTAATAAGGAGGTGGTGTTGTCGGCAATATAGCCAAATATTTGGTTTCGGCCCACGATATGAGCCGCCTCGAAGTCTGCATTGCGTCAAGCAACAGCAAGAGAAACATATTTTGAAACTCAGAAATAAACATGATACCCTATTATTTAATTTTCGCCAAACAAAATTACGCCCTATGAAGTATTATTGTTTAAATAGTAGGTCATTGTTCCTACCACTCCGATTTTCCGGAGTAGCTATAATTGCGGAAGTCCGAGTAGCGTACAGAACCACTCATAACAGAACGCGCCGGGCATTGAGGCTTTTCAACTGGGACAATACCTCCCATGCATGCTGTTAGGTATTTCCTTGACCAGGGGTGGGCCGGTGATTAGGTGGGCAGTGCGAAGGCAGAAATTTATGAAACTGGGATGGGGCCACGGTTTGCAATAGTGCTATTAAACCTGCATTAACGTCATCTTGTGGAGGACTTTTTACTGCTAGTAGTAGACGAAACAACAGAGATACAGATCGATCGGAACAGCGCAGCATCATCGGATCAAAAAAATGAGAACTAGCACGTTGGCCGAAGCTAAGCGAGACTGTGAAATTGTACACCGACATTCAGACAAGTATTGGAGATTGTGCATGGAGAAGTTGCGAAGAACTGCATCCTCAGCCCGAAGAAGAAACGCAGCTGTACAACTAGGAACCGTTATCGTCCGCCATGCTGGCATCAGATCGAGATTGGCGTGCTATACAACAGAAATTCATCCTCGCTGGAGAGTTCAGTCACTATTACCTGCCCAGAACATCACTTGGTAGCATACCAATACTTTCTTGCTCTCAGTTCTTAAAATCCACCGGTTGCACTTCCGAGAAGTGGCCATCGGCGATGTGGATCTTGTCACGAATATAGCTGCTCGTTGTGTGCAGTCCAAATTAATGTATTGCCCTGGCTAGTGTATGATTCTGTGGCGGTGACAAGATACAATCATATAGATTTATGGATGGCAAGGCCTAGCCAACACTGGTCCAATAGAGGAATGGTTGGTTTACTTTCTCTGAATCTCTCAAAAAATTGCAATCCAATTGCAGCAACGGATTGCAGATCGGTCATCTGCGTTATTATGTAAATGCACTTTCTATGTAGTCCACGATGGTTGCATTTATAAGGTCTCCGAGTGAATGATGGGTTTCCATTCATACCAGGAACTACGTACACAAGTTCATAAAGTCACTTTCTATCGTCAAATCTCTATAAAATCCCGATAAAAATCCAATCCAATAATGCAGCCGATACGTGGTATATATGTACAATAAAGTTTATTGCCATGTCGGTTAATTGTACGTTAGATCTCATTCAATCTCATTAGTCTCGGCTTGCCCAAATTCAGCGCCACATTCGCACTAGTACCATTTGCCTCAGCATCAAATACAACGCTCAGAGCATTTCGAGTCTGTTTCATTGATTCCCACGGTCGCTTGATTGGACTCTTTGTCCGGGATGCCTCGCACGTTGTCGTACCAGAAGGTTCGACACCTAGAAGAGCTAAGACTTTCGGCTTCCTTCGTCCAACTTCGATGGCAAGTGCGCGATCGTGCGTCGGATCTATCTTTTTGGGCCACTTCAATGGCGTAGCTGCTGGTATTTCGTTGTCAAGATCGCCACCATCCTCACAATAGTCTGACCAAAAATTCTCTTTATCGACGTCATACCTCGTAAGCGGGACGCTTTTAGGAGACTGATCAAGTGAGCAGGATGCCTCACTCTGCTGAATATCGAATCGTAGCCTTCTCGATCGTCGACTTCGTAATGGAGCAGCAATAGGCATTAATTCAATTGCACGACAGATCGGATAGCTCGCGCAAGGCAGCGTGGAGACGCATCGCTGTCGACCACAGCATGGAGTGATGGTGATAATTTCGTGACACATAGCGACGGAATAAATTTCTTTAAGCTGTTGTTGAACGGATGTTGAGTGCTGTGATTGCAAGCAGTATTTGAGCGGACCATTTGAGCCCAAGAATTGACCGCCACCTTGACTGCCAAATTAAGCCCCATGGGCTTGAATGCGGCTCCAGGACTAGAGGTGAAACGAGGCCTCGAGGTTTCCTACAAATTGTCCGTGCGGAGTCGAAAATCGTTCTAGAAAGAAAAGTTGCTCATGCGTGCGAGGATGGGGCGGACGGCCTCACCATAGAGATATATCTTAATCTTAATTTGTGAGGTCTAAAACTCTGGCACAAGTGAAAGTCCATAAACTGTTGTAGAATGTTATGAGGCTGGCTGGCGCATGTTTGAGCCGGTTCACAGGGCGTCCAAAGCGCGTCTTGCGCAGTACATATACATACGCCCGAGCTTAGATAGCGAGAAGTGACAAATGCTGGCCTCTTGTGATCTAATGGTCACACGCTGATTTGCGCTAGTAGAGAGTCCAAACAGAACCCCCTTGAGTTTTCACTGTTGGGATACACTGCTGATATGAGGCAGGGACGTTAACTGGAAACCTTACTCATGACGCTCTAATACTTCTGAGCCGCACAATCACCAACATATTCGTGGGTGACTTGTGATCAATCTAGCCAGTAATGTCACCAGATTACTCCAACCATTTCGATTGAAAGTTTTCGTGGAGCCACCGCATCTTCCGCTTGCGCCAGATGAGCTGCACAGTAACTCAGGACGAAAGCTACCTGACAACTTGAGGGAGCTGTTAAAACAGTTTGAACTAACTGTTTGCGCTGGGTTTTGGTAAGTTTCTAGAAACTTTTGTGCGATGGATTGAACGTGTGATCTTTGTCTAACGACATCATAGGCAGAGCTAGGCGTGCTTCTGATTGGCTACGGTGCGGGCTATGAAGACGTCACGGATTTGAGGAATCTAACGTGAACAGAGTGTTTAATTGGGCTTGCGAAATTTGAGTACGTGCGTAATACACAAGTGCTTTGTCGTCTTCTAAGCTTTCCTAGTACACACGGCGCTTCAGCTTCGGTTCAGGTGTGAGATTTTACCTACGTTGACAGTTCGATTGGAATACTTATGGTCTAACTATTATAACAGCGCTGTTGAGTTACCGTCATGTCCCACAGCGCGAGGCCAACAGATATGTCGAAGACATCTGCCAGCGGTGCCAGCAACACATATCGATTCGGCAATGTCTTTAGGACTCTCACAAAGGGGCTTAAGAGCTCGTACACCGCAAGTACAAGTAGCCCAACTGCACCATCCACTCTCTCGTCTCAGCTAGGAGATGGCCGTACTACAAAAGTTTCCGGTTTCGATATGGATGTCATGCTCGCTCGAATCGGCAGGACTTCAGCTAATGAAGAGCGAATTGCGGCTGCAGATCTAGTTGCTGATGCAATTAGTCGGACAGCTATATCGAAAAGCATCGTCGAGATTTGGTATACAGCGCAGGATATGCTCTTGCCAACGAACCCGTTAGATGTTAGGCGAGCGGGCTTAAATTTATTGAACGCGTGCATAGTTTACGATGCGGATGAAGACTCTGCATCCGTCAATAGACTAGTGTATTACCGTACTCTGGTGGAATATCCTCTCGGTGAGGACTTTGATATGCAACTGAAAGCATTTAAGGCGCTCACTAAGGATGGTCGCGAGTTACCCGTACTTGGTCCATCAGAGAGTCCGATGGTGCTGATTTTATCAACATGGTTGCGAGTTATCTTCAGGGATGTCACACTGGCGAGATCTGCGGCGAAGCCTGCAGGCCAGAATATAGGTGGTGATAGCGAAAGCAAACAACTTCCGAGCGAGGAGAATCTGCACAACTTATGCTCATATATTATCAATATTTTCAAGTTCAACTTCTATGCATTTGACGAGAAAGACATTATATCACTACTAAAGGATATCCTCAATATATGCCGTCGCACATCAAACAAAAGTGATATTATCGAAGGTATTGTTATGATTAATACCCTCACAGTGTATGGAAATTTGCCGTTATCAATGCTGGAGCAGAGTATAGAGACGTTATGCGGTGCTAGTTCGGTTGTTCCGGAGCTATTCAATTCATGCTGGGACGCTATATTGCATCTTGTAAACAGTCACCTAGCCAACAATACGATCGTGGCATTATACAACATTCTTCGGGAGCCGGAAAATGTCCGAGGTCGAAGCGCTATGAAGGGTGCGATTGTGTTCTTGCAGAAGCTCCTTGAACACGAGCCCGGTCAGACCAAGGCGTATAATTTGACAGTTAATTCGGTTATGCGATCTTATAACACTGTGATGACAATACGCGACAACATCCAGATTGATCTCGCCGTTTGCAACAGTATGCAAATGCTGATGCTGAACAACGAAACGTACTCATTGATGGCATACGAGGACTATAAATCTCCTGATTCGCCACTTGTTGTCATCGCACAGGCTGCCAAACACGCTGTGCTGCCAACTCCGGGAGTTGAGATGACGGCCTGGGAGGACGAGAAGCATCCGGGCAATTCAATCAGACATCTACTTCTGAAAATACTTGAAAGGCTGAGGGTGGCGTATCAGTGTGGGTCGTTCAATGGGCCTCCTGAAGCGCTCATTCAATTTTTCCTAGACGTTAGTCCACACATTGACGAAGATATAGCGAATATTGTCGTCGAGTACTACGAGCATGAGTATCTGTGCTTCCCATCATCGAGCGGATGGCGAGAAAATTCAGAGTTACTTTTGGATGCATTTTACCGGAACCAATTTCGTCCATCCTCGCTTAGAGCCAAGGTCATCCGGCACATGAAGACCGTATACTGGATCTCGAAAGAAGTTTGCGACGAACGCACGGCTGATGAATTCTTGGAGAAAATATTCCAGACTATCCGTATAGAATCCGATATGAACATACTGGCCCAAGTCATCGATTTTGGTGTTGGCGTAGCGTCGTTGATTGGGATCGATGGATTCAAAAAGCTGGTGAAAACGTTTCGTGAATGTATGCGCGCACAGAATCAGACTATGTCTAATTCCATCAAGTTGAACCGGCGGTCGGTTATGGACGGCGACGATATGGAAATTAAACTGTCTGCGTTGTCGATGACTCCGCCTACAGCAGTTCCGACAGTAATAAGAACAGTATCACGGCCGACGACGTCGGAAGTGTCGCATTCGCAATTGAGGCCAGCATCGTCTGCATCATTACCATTGTCACAGATTGCAGTGCAGTTGAATCGAGGCTCTGAAGAAAGCAAGGAAGTAAAGGAAAGCAAGGAACAAAAGGCTACATCATCACGGATTATCGCTCGTGCATTTGTCATAATGTTCATACATGGTCTGGAAAGGAGCGGCGAGAAATCGGCCATCATTTACAAGGAGCTTCTTGAGATTTCTAGTCGACCTTCAGACTGGGATCCGGAGACGATTATCACTATATATCGTCTTCTCTTTAGAATTCGCGTTAACAAAGCTTCGAGAGTAGTGCTTATCCAGCCAATGGATATGGATGGACTCGCCGATACTGTGGGACGCTTTGTTCCAAACATGACACCAGAGGCACTGAATGCTGCCGTTTGGAAGTATCCTGAACCCGATACGATATTGGGAACGCCTCTCCCAGAACGTGCGAGTTTCTACGTTACAGTATGTGGAAACGACACGAAAATGCAGCTGGAAGAAAAGTACCGTTCTGAAGGTGATCAGTTCATCGAGGAATATTACGTAAATCGAAAACGCGCAATTGCGAGCTTGAACATGTCAACATGGCTCGCGATTATCGTCCAGCAGATCAAGGATGGTACGAATTGGGAAATATACTCCTTCATTGTCGCTCATCTAGGCCCACAACTCTCCAATCTCCAATTGTTTATGACATCACGAGCGGAGATTCAATGGCTCAGATCAATGATTTGCGATCAACTTACCGGACAGCTACCTCCACTGAATATCCCAAAGGGTGTTACCAAGGCGGATGTGCAGGTTGTCCTAGTGAGAACCATGCCATCAATTATTGGCTACCAGAGCTTCTATTCAAAGATGGATCAAGACAATATTGTCAAAGCGGTATTGGTCGGGCTAATGTCATGGGAGCGGATTGCGGCGTCTTGCGTGCATTGTCTGCTGGTGTGCAGTTACGAGTTTCCGCTTTCAATTAAGAAGTTTTTGTCACAAATCTTCACGAATTTCCAGACAAAGATCACCAACTCTGGATTGAGCGTGCACATTCTCGAATTCCTGACCGCTATGGCACGGATTCCATCTTTGACGTCCAATTTCACGCAGGATGATTTTAAGCGAGTGTTTGCTATGTCGTTCAAATATATGGAGCACGCAAACGATTTGTCGTCGTCATCGTCGGCAACGTCCTCCAATTCGAATAAGGTTTTGTCCCAATATTTGATTGCTTTGGCGTATAGCGTTGTGTCTACGTGGTATTTGACAATGAGAATGGCTGATCGTCGAGATTTGGCGCCGTTCATTATTCGCGGATTGCTACTAGCCAAAGGAAATCGCACGTCATCGACTTCTGCGTATTCGGGTGGAAGTGGTCCAACTGCACAGAGTGGGCCAGGATTTTCCGGAGCTATGACTCCAAATGATGAGCGAAGTTGGGCATCCGTTGATTTGATATCACGCTTCACGTACTCTGATATCGAGCTGAAGATGCATACAGTCTTTTCCGGACTTGGACGTGACCGACCACGGACCGAGGTCGTGGGAAATATATGGATTCATGGCATCAGCATTGTGTCGATCGAGACATTTGTGAAGACGGGAATTTCACAAGTAGTCGTGCGACGTCCCACCGGAACAACCTCCTTCAATATATTTCCAGACAGCCGCATGCTTCCCGGATGGGCGGATCCAGAATTGCTACTGTCAGGTGGAGCATCATTGTCGTCAACTACGGAGCGGCCGTGTGTGGATTCAGCACCTACAGAGGATCCTATCTCAGCCAATGATCAACTTGCATTTCTCCCAGACTACTTTTTCACTGAGCTTGTTGCAGCGCCGGAGTTCCAGTCTGTGCTTGCGCCGACACTGATCCCAAATCCATCCGATCCAGCTATAGTGCGTGCAATCAGCATGTTCGATCGTACGCCTGTCGTTGAGTTCCACAAGATCGGTATCGTATATATTGGTTTGAACCAGACATCCGAACGTGAAATCCTGTCCAACTCAGTTGGTTCAAAGGCGTACTTGGATTTCTTGGATGGTATGGGTATGTTGATCAGACTACGTGGAAACAAACAGGTATATACTGGTGGTCTTGATACGGAACATGACATCGACGGGGAATTCGCGTATGCTTGGTCAGACAAAATTACCCAGGCAATATTCCATTGCACGACTCTCATGCCTAGTCGACGCCTGTCGTCAGATTGGAGTCCACAGAGTGGTGAGCTGATGTATGATGATGAGAGTTTATCGAACAAGAAAAGGCATATCGGAAATAATTACGTCAATATCTACTGGAACGAATCCGGTAAGCCTTTTAATTTCGAAACGATTCGCTCTCAGTTTAACTTCATCAATATTGTCATTTCACCACATACTAAAGCAGCCTCTACGTTTTCGGCAAGCTCGTCATCAGTGGCGTCATCGTTACTTGGGGATCCGGCGGAGTCGCCATTTGAGTTCTACAAAGTCAGAGTGCTGGTTCAACCGTCGGTGGATGCCTCTGCAGTCTTCTCGTCGCCGGCATCACATCTAAAGATGGTAGGAAAGAAGTCTTTGCCATTATTTGTTCGTAACCTCGCGTTTAACGCTGATATATTTGCTATTGTCTGGCACGCACTACCGGATGATGAATACTTGTCCAATTGGCAGTATCGGTTGCGGCAAATCAGAAATCTGAAAGATAAGACCAATACTGCCATCGAGAAGGCGGCTAATGCGGCAATGGAGCGGGCAAGAGAGAATGACTTGAAGAGTGATTAATGGTACATAACAATGAAGGATTACATAACCTCTATAGTTGGATGTAGAGGTAGAGGAAAAAGTTTAGTAGTTCGGAGTTCTATACATGGATTGAGTAGGGTTGGTTTGCTTGCTTTGCTTTTGGTTGTAAGATATTTCGTAGTTATGATTATCGTTGGTTTGGAAATTATTGCTGGTTCAACGTGCGAATAAAATTATTAGCAGTTCACCTTTACAGGGTTGTTAGATATAATACATGCAAGCCAAGGAACTTCTGTGAATTCGACTCCAAAATAGAAGGTCCTCATAATGTATGGTGCATCCAGGTTAGTCCCGACAATTAGGGTTAACCCTAACCCTGCTGGCCATATTTTTCGATTTTTTCCAAATGTGCGAACCTTAATTTTACTAGGCACGAGCACACCGCAGAG